>QANX01002696.1:0-10784 GCA_003254975.1 Ochetophila trinervis | reverse complement strand
AACTTCTTATAATTTTTTAAATGTCTCCAAAAATTAAATTATTATTTTTAATGAAAGAATAACTAAATTGCATTATGTTCCCTAACGTTTTATAAAACAATTTGGTACACAATAGTGCTATAGATACTAATTGTCGACCATAAACATTTATCTATATGGCCAACTAACCAAGAAATTTTTGTATAAAATGGTATTGCCAAGTCATCTTTTAAATTATCACATGTCACATAAATGTAATATTTTATAATCATTCACAACTTTACACAACTACAAAATAAAATTCGTAAGACCCCTTTACTTTTTATTTAGTGTTTGATTAGTGGCATGTTCACCACGTCGCTCATACAACTCTTGAAAATTTTGTGAATATATATAATGCAATGTAAAAGTTAGAGTGGTACAAAAATAAAATTAACTTGAATCTTATAATGCTTAAAGACGCATTATTATGTTGCTTACTTTAAGAGTTTATTTTGCCTCCACTAATTGCAAATACACCTCCACGATACAATGAAATTACATGTATGCATGCTTGAGTTGTGCTCTTCACGAAAGCAAACTCCAATTACCTTTGATGATACAAATCTTCCAAAGTACTATATTTTATTTATGCAGCATAACAATATATATAGAAATATTGTGTGCAATAAAATAATGATAAAATATTTTGAATGAATATGAAAATGAGAGGAATAGAAATTTCTTGGTTGTTTTTCGACATGTTCAAATAACCATCTTTTGGTCATATTTATAGACTTTTTGACAATTTTTCATTTAGGTTGTATCAATTTTTTTTCAGTTTTAATTCATTTTAGTACGTATCTTTTAAAATTAAATTTGTTCACATATGAGACTTTATAATTAATTTGTGCGATTGATAATTTTTAATTTTAAAATAGTTGCACATTTGTCCAATTTAGTTACAATTGACAAATTCTATAACTTAAAAGTTATGTGCACAGTACGTGAGCTTCAAAATTAATTTTTTTTTCATTTTTTACTGTATCAAAAGTTAAAAACATTAAAAAAAATCTAAAATTCATTTATGAGTTTTTTTTTTCTGTTTTTAAATTTATTTTAGTTTTTAGTACACGTAAAAATGAAAAAATCAATTTTGAAGATAACTTGTTATGCACATGACTTATAAATTGACAGAATTCATCAACTTTAACTAAATTGAACAAAAGTAATTTTTTTTTTAAATTACAGGGTACCAATTGCATAAATTAGTTGTGGATACTTTATGTGAACAAATTTAATTTTAACAAGTACTAAAATCCATTTAGAACTTTATTTATTTATTTAAAATTGCATCTCTTGACAATACTTTTTCAATTAAAAGTTATGTCACTTTGCTTATATATCCATTCAAATGGGTTACCATTTTAAATATTACACCCATTCATTTGAGCTATACACTTTGCCAAAGCACCCGATCATAATTGGGTTCTCTATAAAACTTTTCATAAAAGGTTGCATCTTACAGCATTATTATTTTTCACAAGTGTATATAAATTTTTAACTGAGCGAACTTTTAAATTGATAAATAAATTAAAATAATAATTAAATATTATCACATCATTTAATAAACAAATTTAATAAACATTTTGATAATTTTAACATTATTGTTTTAGAACAAAACAATGATCTAACAGCTTATTAATCATTACATTTGTTCATTCTATAATTACTCTTTAAAAATATATCTGAAAACATATTTAAAAATATTTTATGATAGTGAAAATGGTGAAATTATGTTTAGTAAATGTTAAATATAGTTGATATCCATATGAAATTAAATATTTGTTACTGGNTAAAAGATATGTTAAATATGATATACATCTATATAAAATATGTATTATTTTTAATGATAAATATTATCAATATCCTTTTATATTTCTGTTTCCAAAATTTTCCAAACACATGCATAAATTCTAATACATGTAAAATGTATTTTGGAAATTTTCTGATAATAAAAAAAAATTATTATCAGGTTACAGTAATAAAAATGCATCATTTTTTTTTTAAATCTTGTAAATACCTATAGAACACGTTTTTAATCACTTTCGAATTTGTAAAATGAAAAACAACTTTGCAAAATCGTACAGTAAAATATAAGATCAACATTTAATAATATAGAAACTTTATTAATTTCAAAATTAATAATATATATACATTTTCTAGAAATCCTATTACTTTTTAAATTCATGGTCATTAACAATTCTGGGAATTATATTCTTAAGAAATGAATGAAAATTTAAATACTGGAACTTTTTGACGTGGAAGGTAGAGTTTTGTATCACCATTTTTTAACATAAACAAGCTATATCAGCACCGCGAGTTAAATTGGATAGAAATATATATAATTTACTTAAAGAATCGTTAGAAAACAAAATTAATAATATATATATATATATATTTTTAGAGTTTAAAGATTAACAATAATACTAAATTTATCAAAATATTAACTAAATTTATTTACTAAACGTCATGGGAGATTATATAATAATATTTAATTAATTTAATTTTTTTATTCGGTTTCCTTGGTTTGGTTAATTTTGATATTTTAAAACAGAAATAGGAATATAAAGAGGGAAAAAGGAAATAGAGAAGCAAATAGGGAATTTGAACATTCCCAGTAGTTCTCTTCTATGATAGTAATCGGTGGTCTACCTGTTCCTATTTAGTTTAATGGCATCTTAAGGTCCTACGAAAGAAAAAAAAGTACCTTAAGGTGGAAAAACTATAATTCCATATGCAAACTTTAAATAATACATTGGCCTTGTATTCTATTTCTTCTTTAACTAAGATATTTATATTATTATGTTCAGTCTACTTCTCACTGTTGGCGAAATTGGTGCTAATTGTAATTCATTTAGATCTTAGCTTATTTAAGATGGGCTAACAAAACAAATTCTTCATTCAGAATGCGAGAGCTACCTTGGAGCAAAAGAAGGCCTACGAGAAGATGCTTCAGTTGGCTGAAGAACAAAAGGTGTGTTTTACAAGTGATGAAAAACATGGGAGAGGACATGGACTAAGAAAAAGATGGATGAAATTGAAGGAAATTTAAAGGAAAAGATGGAAGAGTTGGAAGATGTTCAAGCGCATCGTGAAGGAACGCAAAAGTAATGATGAACTGCAGGAAGCTTTAGTTTCTCTTATGTAAGATGTGAGCGGTTACACAATAAATTGTTATGGAAGAATCATTTTGACTAGTACTGATATGCCTGAAGTCACCTTATTCAATGTCATGTATTGTTTTGAAGTTCATCTCCATTGAGTCGCATTCTGATTTTTCCATATCTAGAATCACATAGTTTAATCCTTTGAATGGCCTATGACAACTGAACATGTATAACATTCCTAATTTCGCTTGTGAGGTTTCAAGGTTAACAAATTCAACATCTGTACTTTTGGGATTTCAATCACGATTTGAATTCCAGGGATATATACTCATTGGACGTTCTGGAATTAGTTTTTAGGAAGATGACAATGGGTTATTGCGGTTTTTCTGCATATGCTAGATATTTGATTCTTTAATCAAGGTTGTGGTTATAGATGTATTCTAATCAAACATCTCGTCATTGTTGTCATTTGGTAGAAGTCTAACATGGGTTTGGAGATGCTGTTGGCATTAAGCGAATGGGTGACCTGGATGTTAAGCCCTTCCTTGCTGAATCTAAGAGAAAGTACACTAGTGAACTACTGCATTTTTATTATTTAGATTTATAAATACTCCATATTTCTATCAACAGTTTAATCATTGTTTAGATGTCATAAATGTTGCTCTATTACTTTTCTTTGGCTACTCGAGTATATACATGCTTACTTGATGAAAATGAAGAAAAAAAAATAACTTTATGAAAATAAATTAATAGCAATTAATATATTAAAAAATAAATTATAATTTCCAATTCAAAAGAAAATTTATAATGTTCATGAAATACAGAAAAATATTTAATGTCTACTATTATTAATAATTTCAATATTATTTCACATACTAGTAGCTATATCAATCTTCTATTCATTAGCAAGCTCTATTTATTGCTTTGAGTCTCAAAATTTAGTTCAAAATGGTTTTATTGATTAACCAATAATGATGAAGAAGATTAAATTTGCAAAAAAAAATATGATAACAATTAAATTACTTAAAAAATCTCATTTGCTTGTCATTTATTTGGTTTGAACTTTCCATTAAATTATTAGATTACACAAAATGTTATAAACAATTAAATCATAATTTTTAATATTTAACTATAACAATTTAACATATATAATAAGCTTTAACCACGTATACATAAATTATAAAAAAAAAATTATCCAATTATCCAAACTTGACCATTATTAAATAAAACTTGTATATATTATTTTTTACATTCTCAAATTTCTAGATTCATTTGTTTATTCAAAAATAATAAATAAATAAATATAAAATAATTATTAATAATATTTAACAAATTAAAAAAAATCTATATAATTTGTACTGGGGCCAGAGATTAAAAAATTTGTTGATAAAATTGTAATATTGTTTGTTAAATCAACTCAAATAAAATATTATAAAAAAAGCCCTTTTCTGATTTTGTCGATTGTTTTCCATGTGTTTCCTTTTTGTCCCATTCTCCCATTTTTGGGCAGAAGAGAAGTGATTTTGTCAGAGAGAAAGAGAGAGAGGGCGATGGAAGGGACGTCAATGATTTGCCAAAATTTACTGTTGCTGATATTGAGGGATTTAGAAGGAAAATTTGTGTAGAGTGGAGTAATTTCAGCTTCTTCCGTTGTTCTGTTGTTTATGCAAGTCTAGCTGTTTTCGAGAGTTAGATTTTGATGGGGAAGAAGAGAAAACACAGTGAGAGTGTTGCTGTGCAACCGCAAAATAAGGATGAAGCCGCTCCAGATGGACCCAGGGATCGCTTTTGGGCTGGAATGATAAGAAGAAGAACAACTCCGTTTTCTACACCATCTGTCCTCGACCGTATGTTTATGTCTCTCTATCTCTCTCTTAAATTTCTATCTCTCTCTTTCCGTCTTAGCTTTGGATTTTTATTTTTGAGCTTTTCCATTGATATTTCAATCAAGCGCATTTACACTTCCCTGATCACTGAATTTATTACTGCTATTTATACACCAAATAAATAATCTAAGCTTTCTATTGAAGATGAGATATACTGTAGCAGAAAATACATTATAATATTTCCCTTGTGAAAAAAGAAAAAGAAAAGAAAGTAATAAAAAGAACGCTGTTAAACCTGGATGGCAATTATTAACCTGCATGATAACTTTTAACTCGTACTAGACATTTATTCTCCCTTTTTGCAAGTTTATGAGGTAAACATTAAAACATTAAACTTCCAAGTGCTTGCCAATAAAACCTACAAAAAAACAAATAATAAGACGCTTTAAACCTGCATAGCAATTATCAACCTGCATGATCAAACATCAAACATTAAAGAACATCAATTCTCTCAGTAAAACAAGTGAAACATTAATTCAGCTTTTTATTTTTGCCTATAAAACCAACAGAGAAAAAAAACAAAAAAAGTAATAAAAATGACTCTGCATGACATTTATTGTCTCTTTTTTCAAGTTTAATAGGTAAACATCAAATATCAAACTTTAAACTAAAACAAGTGAAACATTAATTCAGTCTTTTATTATTGCCTATAAAACGGTGTGAGCTGAGAAATATTCAAAATAGAATTAGAGTGAAAGAAGCTGAGAACCATTCAAAGTAGAATCGGAGTGAAAAAAATCAATGAATAATGTTATAGTAGATTGGAGAGGGCATGAGTGCAATTACAACACATTATAATGTAATTTATTTATTCTAAGTTGAAAATATATTTCTTAAAAAAAATTATCTTACTTTTCTAAATTTGTTATTTAACTACCTTTAATGTTTAATTTAGATAATTGTTAGGCCATATATGCCCCAACTACGTATCAACGCTATATAATAGAATCAAAAGAACAAACACAGAGCTTTCAACTAAACACTTGGTTGATTATGTTCTTAGAAATAGTAGTCAAACTCATTGTAAAGAAAACAAAACTTACAAAGCTCTTAATCATATAATTGCTAGTAGACTCATATATGAACACGTGTAACCTTATCAAGGGTGTCGATCACCACCAACAGCAGTAAGTGGTAATACAATAATTTATTTATTAACAAAAAAATAATATTATTTTTAAATCATGTATATTTATATTTTAACTAATATTTTTTATACAATTTGATAACTTATTTAATTCACTGAGTAACTGTGATATTCTAGAAACCAGAGAAGGAATTCAAAGAGCTATTTATGATGGCCCATCCATAATCGCAATGAAAGTCGATGATGAATTTTTCCAGTGAAATGAATGGGTAGTTGTATCTTTTTTTTTCACAGTTTTCATTTTAAATTTTGTTGCATTAAAAGATATGAAAATACTACAAATTTTATTATATATCCTTGTTTGATAGGAAGTATGAAATCCTGAATAAAGACAACCCCATGCTATTATATGTGTTGGTTATGGGATTGAAAATTATAGCGAATATTGATAAAAATTCGTAGGGTGGGTATTGGGGGTTGATGGATATGAAAAAACCTCATGCAGAAACACCATATGTCAAAGAATGGAATCCAATTCATTTTAACAATGGTGATTCTCTTCATATTTTCTTTTTCAGTCAATAAAATTTATTGTTTGATATATATATATATAAATATATATACATAAATATAACTTTTTTTCATTTTTTTTATCTCTGATAATTAGGCTTCGCAAGATGAAGAGCAAGATATATGGAAAAATGTAAATGATATAATTTTTTTTATTTTCTATTTGTCTTAAACTATTTGATCGTTTTTTAATTGTAATTATTAGTCTTACAATTAAAAAACGATCAAATAGTTTAAGACAAATAGAAAATAATAAAAAATTATATCAATTGCATTCTTCCATATATCTTGCTTTTCATCTTGTGAAGCTTAATAATCTAGGATAAAAAAAATGGAAAAAAATTTATATATATATCAAACAATAAACTTTATTGACCGAAAAATAAAATAAAAATAAGAAGAGAATCACAATTATTAAAATGAATTGGATTACATCCTTAGACATAAAGTGTAACTGCTGAGGTTCTTTAGTATCCATCAACCCCTAATTGGGACCCCACGAATTTTCAACAATTCAATATTTGCTATAATTTTCAATCCCATAACCAACACATATCATAGCATGTGGTTGTCTTTGGTCATGATAACATATTTCCTATCAAACAAGAATATATAATAAAATTTAAAATGAAAACTGTGAAAAAAAAAAGAAAAAAAAAATACAACTACCCATTTATTACACTAGAAAAATTCATCATCGACTTTCATTGCGATGATGACTAGTACATCAACAGGTCTTAGAATTATATGGTTTCGAAAATATCATAGTTAATTAGTAAATTAAATAAATTATCAAACTGCATCAAAAAATTAAAAAATATTAGTTAAAAGGTAAATATACATAAATTAAAAATAATATTATTTTTTTGTTAATAAGTAAATTATTGCATTACCAATGGCTGTTATGTTGGTGGTGAACGACACCCTTGATAAAGGCATACATGTTCATATGTGAGTCTACTAGTAATTATATGATTAAGAGCTTTGTAAGTTTTGTTTCTTTTACAATGAATTTGACTACTATTTCTATGAACATAATCAACCAAGTATTGAGTTGAAAGCTCTATGTTTGTTCTATTCTATTATATAGCATTGATATGTAGTCGACAGCAGATACGGCCCAACAATTATCTAAATTAAAATTAAATAATAAAAATAGTTAAACAAATTTAGAGATGTAAAATAAAAAAATTAAAAAAATATATATTTTCAACTTAAAATAAATAAATTACATTATAATATAGTTACATGTAATGTATATATTGTAATTGCAAAAAATAATAATAATAATATCAAAAATATAATACAAATTAAAATTTAAAATTTTTTTATAACACCCAAAAAAAAAAAACTATACTAAAATGGAACTTACATGTTTTACATGTTTGACCATGATTTTTAATAAGTGTGATCCACCCGTGTCCTCTCCAATCTACTATAACATTATCTATTGATTTCTTTCATTCTAATATTCTACTTTGAATGGTTCTCAGCTTCTTTCATTCTCTTATTCCACTTCAATTCTACTTTGAATACTTTTCAATTCACACGGTTTTATAGGCAAGAATAAAAGGTTGAACTAATGTTTCACTTGTTTCAGTTTAAGGCTTCATGTTTTACTTAATAAACTTGAAAAAAGAGAAAATAAATGTCATGCAGAAGTTTTTTTATTACTTTTTTTGTTTTTTGTTTTTATAAGTTTTATAGGCAAGAATAAAAAGTACTTAAATAAGTAGAAAATTAATGTTCATTAATATTTGATGTTTGATCATGCAGTTAATAATTGCCTACGCTTTCAGCTAAGCTTGGTTTTGTTTTTTTTATTGGAAACAGATAGAGAAAGCTGCGAAGCTGATAAAGGAAGGTAGGGAGAACTGCATTAATGGCGGGCTGGTGAAGATGACAGCTTTATGTCCTTACAGCTGGCTTGGCTTTTACCAGCTTCCTAACCCGGTGCTTGAAAAAATGTGCACATAGTGAGTGTGTCATAAAAATACAGTGAGGGTCCTACAAAAATGCAGGTTGGGTTTTTTGCTTCCTTGTCTATAGTTAATGCATGCACAGGTGTGAGACCCAAACAAGTGTGATTGTTTTAAGATAAGGGGTATTAATCTTGTAAAGTTACATAGTTTCCTCTCTCCTCACCCCCAGCATATGCAATTTCTAATTACTCATTTTTTTTTCTTATTTGACATTTATTTATCACCCTACTTGGAAAAAGTACAAAACAAGGACACTATACATAAGGTGACAAGAAAAAAATTCTGCTTTTCTTCTGTTCGTTAGAGAAAAAATAAAATAAAAGATAAAAATTCCTTTTTTACTTGCATATAGAACACCAAAAAAAAATATTAAATATTTCATAGCCAGTAATTTAGAGAAATTAGTTTACCTTGATGTCCCCACTGACAAGGAAAAAGTCTTACAAAGCAAAAATTATAAAAGGATTTTTTTTTTTTTAGTTATTAAATTTTATATTTCCAGCAGCACACTCATTCAAGGTACAATTAAAAACTTAATGGAAAAGCAAATGCACAATTGTAAACAAATCTTATATACAGAACTAATAAATTTGATTAAGAAAAGTTTAATCACCTGGCTTTTTACCCACGATAATAATGGGCAGCAATGGAGCATAATGTCTCATGCCTAGGATCGACTATTCTTTCAGAATAAGATAATAATAAATAAATAAAAAGGCATATAGAATCAGAAATGCATTTTTAAAGTTCTTAAAGAAAAATATAATACACAAAAAAGAAAAAGAAAAAAAGAAGAGAAAAATAAACTTACTCTTTGAAGTGTTATCATAGCTTAACCTCCTTATGACGGTAAAAGCAAGAAGATAAACATCACCTCCTCAAAAATTTAAAGGACTTAACTGTTATAATCTTCTTAACCTGTGTCAGATTCATAAAAAAATCAGAAAGAAAAAAATTTGTTATTATCCTTTTACTTTAAAATCCATTCAACATTTTCTTTTTTAAAGATAAAAAGATTTAACTTTTTGAACTGCATTTAGCAATATCAGATTCATTGGAAAGCTACTATTTATTCCAAGAAAGAACTATGTTCCTCTTTTCAATACTGTTATTCAAAAGCCAAAAAAACTTAGGGGTAGGTATTTTTGATGTCAAATGGACAGATCATTCAAATGCATTATATATTCGAAAATGTTGACAGATGAAAAAAGCACATACTCAAAACAATATGAAAACTCTAGCCATTGAATTGCATCCACAAATTTGCATCTGTTCAATTCTCTCTTGAAGTTAAACTCAACAAACTATTTTACTACAATATTAATGTATCTAATCAATGATTATATATCTATATTAGTATAATATCTTGTAATTTTGCTCTCCCTAAGTTGAATATCTACAAAACCTTTATCCAAATGAACCACAGCAATAGATTAATTGGGTCTCAAAATATTACATTTTCTATCTTATGAAAAGATATTCTATGAAAAGTTCCATTTTAATTCTCATGTACAAATTTTGATAATGTTATCCAATTCAGTCAATTTGCAACTAACAATGAGAATCTATCCATCATCAAATTAACACAATTTTTTTTTAAAAAAAAAAGGTCTTTTATGCAACAAAATATTTTAAAAGAATCGAAATATTCCAAGTTCGTTATTACTGCCAGAAATCAAGCTTGAACTGTAGTAATTAAGCAATTGCAAGTAGTCTCAAAGGGTTTCTCTCTAATAATCACTTATTCATAACAATTATAAGAGAAAATATGAATTTTTTTTTTTTTTTTTAAAAAGTTCAACAAACTATCTCAATCTAAATGGTAAATTAACAATACCACAGACCAATTTTGTAAAAGAATGAAAATGGAATTTAAATGTTGTCCTTTTTATCATTTTTCTTCATATTTCAAAAATATTGACAGATGAAAAAAACAAAAAACTCAAACCAAAAAACCAAGGATCAAAACTCCATTACCAATTTAAATTAAACATTAGAGAAAAAGAGAAAGGGAAAAAATACCAGCAATATCTTAAAGCTAGACTCACAAACTAACATAATCCTGTAAATGAAAAAGAACACACAAAAGACATCCCATAAAAAATCTTTATAACCAATAGAATTACCAAAT
>QANX01002695.1:0-34432 GCA_003254975.1 Ochetophila trinervis | reverse complement strand
TAAATGATAGACATATATATTTTTTTTTGGCTGACAGATAGGCATATTTCATTATTTCTATTGTCAGATGGACATATATATACAAAATATCCACTACATTATGTCCCATGTTTTTAAAAAGAATAATATTAAAAAAGCCAGTTAGGCCGTACAAGTCAAGGCTCGCTTGTATAAAGCCGCCCAACCAAACGAGAATTTTGCATAGATGCCCATGTGCTAATAAAATTAATAAAATATGCCAATCATTTTAAATAAATTGATCCATGGCCATGTTTTATTGACTTATCTAAAAAAATATAAATCATATCATCTCCAATTTAATGTTTTCCACTCTTTTTACTTTAACTTCACCGACTCCCTTTCCACGACCCTCCTTTTTTTTTTTCTAATCTTCACCAAAATGAAATAAAATTGAAAATTGTGTCGATTTTTATTTTTTCATTCCTTCACATTTGTAGTTAATTAATATGTTTAACAAACTCTAATCACTACTAATTAACACTAATAAACAATTCAAATATGCAACTACATAAAATTTAGTAGAAAAATAAAATTAAGCCAAAAAATAAAATTAAACCACAATACATATAAACCAGTACTCGATCATCATGGTAATGTCCAAACATTAAATTTAAGCATCGTTTTCACAATAGAATGGTTATTTCTACTCAAGGATAAACCTCAATTAGAGATCTTAAACCAAATAAAAGTAAAATCTTGTACCTTCTGAAACCAGCCTCCAAGAAAAACTATATATAAAAATAATATTTAATAAAAAGAAACTTCATATAAAAATCTTGGTATACTTAAGCCTGATACATATCATTTGCAATTGGACCTTCAACGCATGGCCCGCTCGTTATTATTCTATTTTTGAAGCCAAGTTGGAAAAAAATAGGTAGCGTACTTGTTAGAATCTTTCTTTTTATTTTATTTTTCTAAATAGAAACTTTCTCATGTTATGATCTAATCTAATGTCATATAAGACAATAAAATTCTTCGTTTTAATGTTTTTCTTTTTTCTAGACGTTACTTTTCATTTCAAAGTTTGACTATCAGAATGTGGAAAAACAATTTCACATTTGATATGTCTTGTTTTTGGTATTATGTTGGAATTTGTTTGGCAGTCTTAATATTCCACTGCCAGATTGCTTTCAAGAATCAAGAATTCGGAAAGCGTAGAATACCTTCTCCATGGGTGCATGAGGTATTTAAACGTGATGTCCAATACGATGAACACAATAATAAACTTTAAAATCTTTCATATTGGAGATGTCTATCCTCAAAATAACAACTTTAAACGTATTAGATTGCCAAATAAGAGCATCCAAATGAATTTGTGAATTGTTATTTATGTTGCATGAATATTTATTTCATAGATGATTAACAATTTTTTTTATGTGCTAAAAAAAAATAGCAATTCCCATAAGCATTAAAGAAGCTGAAAATTTTGATTTCCAAGACAATTGTTGATAAAAGATCCAGAGTTAGAATTTGAAATCCAATGATAAAGATCTTTAGCCAAATATTTTTTTTTAAATTAAAATTTTCATCTCTCAAAGGATTATTTGGCAAAGCGACTACTTTCTCTAACAAAAATTCAAAGTTAGAATCCTCTTATTTCAATATTAAAAAAAGAAAAAAAGAAAAAGAAAAAGAAACAACTCTAAATTAATCCTGGAGCTTATATACTATATTATGTCCCATTTCTTTTTAAAAGAAAAATATTAAAAACATGTGAGTGATCTAAAGCAAATAGCCCAGTTAGGCTATACAGGCCAAGGTTCGCTTGTATAGAGCCACCCAACCAAAAATCCAATGCTAAAGGCCCAGATCTGAAAGGAAAATATTTAAAAAAAAAAGAAAAAAAAAGCAATTTAGGTGCTGTTTGTAATTTGTTTGCTTTTTGTGTTACTTCAATTGTTTGATTAACTTTACATCTAAAGAGAAAAAAAAAAACATAAATACCAAATGAAATACAATTGAAAATTGTGTTGGTTTTTATTTTTTTATTCCTTCACATTTATAGTTAATTGATATATTTAACAAACTCCAATCACTACTAACTAACACTACCAAAAAATTCAAATATGCAATTACATACAATTTAGTAGGAAAAAAAAAAAACAAGTTAACAAACAATTCACCAAAATAAAAAAAACAGCTTAACAAACATTTTATTTAGAATATGTTAGTTAACACATTCATTTTTTGTTTTTCCTTTACGTTTTTGGTTTTTTTTTTTTTTAAATAAAAAATATAAATGCATTTCATAAACCTTTTCTATTTTTTTCTTCATAAAACTTTTTTCAAATTTTCAATAAAAATGAAAAATGCAAAATTTGCGTTTTTCTTTTCTGTTTTCATTTTTCTCTAACTTAAAACCAAGCCAAATAACCAATATTTGTTAACCTTTTTTACAGCTTTGTTTCAAAGATCAAAGTCACCATCATGCACATTATTGTAAAACAAATGGAATGGCATATATTTATATGATTATTATATGTAAAACTCTATTTTTGAACAAATTTGATTTATGAGCAGTGTATATTTTTGATGTTGAGTATTAAATTATGTTTGAAATTAGACCAAATTGACACCGAATATTATTGCCCATGCCGAGACGAAGATAATACTGAGAGTTTGGTTAGAAACAAAGGCCGGAGAATGAAAATTCTGGGGGGTTAGATAATCGGGTCACTCAATCTGTTTACCAGTAAACTACGTCGATTTGCGATCTGGTTAGATGTTAAAGACGATAATAGTTATTATATATTGTTGATGTCATGATAAAGTTTGACCATAATTTGTTTTTGCATGCTGACGTCATAATGATGTCAAAATATAATATTTTTATTATTTTTATTTTGCTTTTTAAATAACTGTGATTTTGTTTTATTATATAAATAAATTTAAAAATATATAAACATATATCTAATTCTCAATTCTAAATTTGTATACATAAAAAGGTTTATGCAAGTTTTAGAATTATTGTAAATTTTTAATTTATATCTGTATTTGATTATTTAAATATTATTTTAATTTATGATATGAAATATATTTAAAGTTTAAACCTAAATTAAGATCTTTATTTGGCATTTTAGATATACATTTTAGATTTCTAATGTAGATTTTAGATGTAAAATTTAGTTTTAGATTTCAAGTGTAGATTTTATACTTTGTATTTTTTTTAAATACAAGTTTATCAAAAAAGATCAAAACAAAAATGATTAGCAAAGAGTTTTTTTTTTTTATTAGAAAATCAAAAGCAAAAAGATTATAAACGAATTGTTGTTTTTTTTCTAATAAAAAATAAAAAATGAAAACCAAAAGTTAGAAACTAAAAATGAATGCCATACCAAACGATGTCTTATCAACTTATTTTACTAATCTGTTATGATTTTCTATGGTTTTATATTTAACCATGACATTGGCGACTGAGAAAATGAATTTGGCTGGTAAAACAGAAAATTAATTGGTATAAATCAGAGGCTGTTAGATGAGTAGCCTGGAAAGCAGTCCTTGACCCTGTTTTGTTGTGGAAGAAACGTTGTACGGCAAAGATGGATCTTATTATCAGATACGACTTTTAACTCCGTAGACTACTAGTTTTGACCAAAAAGTCTAATTTAAACCACAATACATATAAATCAGTACTCGATCATCATGGTAATGTCCAAAACATTAAATTTAAACCAAAACATTAAATTTAAGCATAGTTTTCATAATAGAATGATTGTTCCTAATCAAGGATAAACTTCAATTAGAGACCTTAAACCAAACAAGGGAAAAATCTTGTAGCTTCTGAAACCAGCCTCCAAGAAGAGCTTTTCCCAGTCTCTCTGGCTTCTCTCTCTTCCAGTCACCACAGCCATCATCAACATGTCAAAAAACAGCTTTGCTTCAGTCGCTTGGTGCTCCTCTTTATTCTTATTAATCACTATATCTATGATAATAACCTTTCCTCCATCGCTTGGAATTGCTTCCCTGCATTTCTTCAGGATCTTCAAGCATTCCTCGTCACTATAAGCGTGCAAAGTCAACTGAAATAATTTCCCCACCAAAATAGGCAAAACCCATAATTTATTCTGAGCAAGATTGTTAATTTTTCATATAATAGCAGGGAAATTAAAACTTATAATATTTCCAGACAAAATTGATTGGAAAAAAAAAAAAAAAAAAAACACCATACCTTAAGCAGAATCGCATCAGCTGGAGGGACAGAGTGAAACATATCACCTCCAATAAACTTCAAGCAGTGAGTGTCTGGTAAATTAGCAACCACGTGCGGTAGATCAAGCACTGTGCACTTCAACTGAGGGAATGCCTCGGTGATGATCCTGCCAACTTTTCCTGTACCCCCTCCTAAGTCAACCAGCGAACCCAAGCTTTGGAAAGTGGGTTTGCAATTTCTAATAACCAAATTCATCATTCCAGAATCACTGGCCATCGCTTCGTTGAATAGACTGTTAAAAGCAGGGTTGTGGTCTGCATATTCCCATAAGTTTTTTCCGTGAGCGCTCTCAAATGGAGTGGCTGCTTTATCTCCTTTAAACCAGTTTCCCAAGAAGTGCCATGGGGTTGCCAGAGCTGGATCAAGCATTGCAAGAACAAACGGTGAAAGGCAGGGGAGCTTATCTTTCAGGAGGAGCCTAGAAGAAGGCGTTAGATCATACGCTTCTTCTTCTTCTTCTTCTTGATTGTGATTGCCTTGTTCTTGGTTTGTACCGAGTGGTAGTGTTGCAGCAAAGAAGCCAGAGTGTACCAAGAGGGACATGAGCCTGTAAACGAAGCTAGTTTTTGATGGGTGAATCTCAAGTGCTGTGACCAAATCAGGGAGAGTGATGGGTCGGCCATGGCTGTGGATTATGTCTGGTATGCCAAGCTCAACTGCACATTTAAGAGACATGGAACTTATGTAGTTGAATATGTGCTTATACAAGTGGGATTGAGCTTGAAATGATTCGCTTTCCTCAAGGAGATCCATAATTTTGTAGATCTGTTGTACTTTTCTTTTGTTTCAGCCCTGCTTGTATTTTATGCACAACCTTATGAAGTTAGAAAAAGATAGAAGACTTTTCCATTTTTTTTTTTGGGTGAATTAGAATACTTTTCCTCGATGATGAATTGTTATGACCCTTCTGAATAAAGCCCAGTATGGAGTATAGAGTCTATAGACCATAAAAAACAGAAAGATCAACGATTGAAACGTTCATGCGCATTAATTTAGTAGATACACACACAGGCATAAATGCGCTTGTCAAATTTCCCGAACGCTGCCAAGCATATTTTGGGAATTTTCCATTTTTTCTTTGGGTATCGATTGCCACCGAAGAAAAAAGTCAATCTCTTGCAAAATTTAATAGTTTTGTCAATTTTCATCGTTTATTACAGATAAATTATTTTTTTTACTTCAGAGTAAAAAAATCTAAACTTTCTATTTTTTTTCTTCATCTTCCTTATTTTTGGTTTTATTTCTATCTCATCTTCTTCTCGTATCATTTCTTTACTGTTAAATACAAAGAAAAAAACTCATCTTCATCAATATTTACTTCTTTCTCTTTTATTTTTGATAAAATATATATCTCACCTGTCTTCTTTATTAATAGCTAACTGACATTGTATTAACAAAACAATTAATATTATCCCAAAAACATAATTTGAAAAACTAAAAACTTAATTTTTTTAACAATATAAAATAATGAAAAACAATCTATTTTAAATATTTTATATAACAATTTTTTTCTAAAATATAATTCGAAAAATCCGTACCACAATAATTTTTTAGTACCTGATGAAATCCCTCCAGCGTTTCTGATTATTTAAAAAAAAAAAAATTAACAGAATAATTTTTATGAAATACGACTCACCAAATTGAAACTTTTTTTTTTTGGTAAGGATAGCTTCGTAAAAAAGACTAAAGAGAGTCTTTCTCTGCCTCTAGCACAGCAGCTAGGGCAGAGGGGAGCTCATCCATGGATAGTTGATCAACATAGAAAGCATAATTAAAAGACAGAGACAATTTAGCAAGCAGGTCAGCTGCTCTGTTGGCCTCCCTAGGGAACCAATCGATCTTCCAACTTTTCGTAGCAAAAATTTCTTTGAGCTCCTTAACTTCCTCTTCCAAATTGAAACTGTTTTGTTCCATGGTTACCTCCCTCTTGAAATCTTCATTTTTATTTTGAAAATTTAATTGACTAACTTTTTATAAAGTATATATTGACTCCATTAAAATAATTTTTTATTAAATGACTGATTCTCCTATGAATTTTTTATTTTTTCAATGAAAAAAAATAATAACAAAGTAATATATAGACGGTAGCTCATCAAATTAAATTAATATTTTTTGGCCAGTAACTTTCTTATGAAGTTTCCATTTTTCCGAAAAAAGAAAATATATGTCTCCCGGAGCCGTAGGCTTTGATATTGATAGTCCCCCCACCCAACCCTCCCTTTCTCATATTTTTTTTCTCTCTCTCTCTCTCTTCCACGAATGAAAAAGTAAAAAAAAAATCATTTTAAATCCATTGGCCCATTTGTGGAAACCCTGGTAATCTCCACCCAACTGCCCTATTTCCTATTTCCCTTTCTTTGTGTTTTTCTTCGCTGCGTTTTATTTTTCAGCATCCAATTAGATGCGAGTCAACTAGGCTATGGTCAACCAAGGCGAGCCAATGGTAAAAAGGATATGAGAAACTACCCGGCCTTGACAACGAATCGTGCACCTTCTTCACCAGTAATGACCAATCCATTATCAAATTCTCTTGAAGTTAAACCCATCAAAGAAAGAAGAAGCTAAACCGCCACACCCCAAATTCGCACATGCTTTCTCCTTCCTCTGACCTCTTCCATAATCTCCAGCAGCCTTCCTGTCTTCTTCCCCAAGATACGCGCTCCGGTTCAGTTTTAGTCACAGACCCAATTAGGATTCATATATACACTCTTCGCTTCTTATGCACCAAAGATCCAGCTTTTATTACAGCCCAAAATTCATATTCGAAAGGTAAATAGAAAATAGAGCACTTTGTTGTCCGATTGGATTGGATAAGCATGGTTCTTCCGCTTTTGAAGCTCGGTACTCTGGCAGTGAAAACTCTGAGCAAACCCGTCGCTAACAGGCTCAAGCAGCAAGCTGGGTTGCACCCCAGGTTCCGCCAGTTAATCATTAATCTCGCCCAAGTAATTAATCCAAATGCTTTTGATCTCGTTTTTATCAACTGGGTACTGCTTGGATTATTATATTGTTTGCATTTGGATTTTTTTCTTTTCTTTATTTATAATTGGTAGTCCAAAACCCCAGGAAGGAAATTGGTTTTATTTATTTTTACATTTTTCTGCAATGGTCTACTTTTCATTTGCTAATCTTTAATTCTTGAGCCACCTATCTTGACGATATGAGCATTGGTTTTTGTGTTTATGAGATTAGAAGATCTATTACTTTATGGGTTTTGTTTAGCGCTTAGAGGTTTTGTTCTAAAGTCCTCTCGTTTCCCATTATTGTTAGAATATTTATAGGGGTGGCGGTATGCATGTAGTGTTTTCCATAATCCACAGCTGCTTCAATGACATCTAGTTCTACATTTTTTTGATCAATTTTAGAATTTAATTTGACCTTCAGCCGGTTTAGTCAAACTTTTTGGACAATAGATTTCTCTAATTAAGCTGCAGACAGTTTAGCTGTTAATTTAAGTTGTCTCACAATCAACGAATTTAACAGCATGAGTATTGCAATTCTTCAGCGTTGTGATTCTGTTGACAATGGTGTACAATGCACCTTCTTTGCTGCTAGAGTTGTGCAATTCACTATCTTTCTGCATGATCACATTTTTGAGTTTATGTTTCCATTATTAATGAATGGTTTTCTAAATGCATATGCTGTTTGAGTATTGATATCGTAAAGTCTTATGTTAAATCCATACTTCCTTGCCGCAACATTTAACTTTTTTCTTCTTCTTGTGATTTACATAAAACCTCCTGGTTCTAATGCTAATTGTTTGAATAGGCAAACCATCGAATTACCACAAAAATGCAAAGACGCATCTACAGTCATTCAACTGATATTGAGATTCGTCCATTGAATGAGGAAAAGGCTGTTCAGGCTGCTGTAGACCTTATTGGGGAACTCTTTGTCTTCTCGGTAGTTCTCATTACCTAACTGCTTGTTTGCTGGAAATCGCTTTGCTAGTTACTTTCTAATTACATATCTGATTTCACAATAGACTATAAATACCCAAAAGAAAACAGAAAAAGAAAGTTGCAGAATCATTATATTCTGACTTAATTAATGTGTTACCCTTCAAAAAATAATAATACATATTGACTTTTCATTCCTTACATTTCCAAGTTTCTACATGTATAGGTTGGAGGAGTTGCTCTTATATTTGAAGTGCAAAGAAGTTCCAGATCAGAAGCGAGAAAGGAAGAATTACGAAAGCAACAACTGGAGGTAATGTGGTCATATGGTTGTTCTTTTTCTCAATTACCTTGACATGCTATTTCTTCTATTTAACAAATTACTTTTACCAGTAAAATCTTTGGAAAGCTTCTTGAATGTCATTCTATTTGTCAAATCGTTGATACTTGATGCTCTACAATTAAATAGCATTATAAAATGTTGTGGGAGGACTCCCTTCCTCCAATATCTTTCCTTTACCCTTAACTAAACCTTTCGAGGAAAACTACATGCCTTAAAAGTTATTTTTCTAGGTTTTACTTGAAAGTGCTGCATTTGTTTTCCCACTACAAACAATACAGTTCTTTAATCAAGTCCCAGATCGGCTAAAATACAACCATTTGTTGAACTGGTTAACCAAACAAAAAGAGTTTGTATTTATTTTTCTTCGATTTACATTTAATTATGGAATATCTTCCATATATTGCCAAAAAAGAAACGAGAATGCTGTGTTTTTAATGTCATAATCTTTGTTAACGTGAAGAATAAAATGGTTTTATCATGTAGACCAGAAATTTATGCACAGACAAACAAAATATTTCCTAGCTTCTTTTATCTTTGCCAATTGAAATCAGGCAACTTTTATTCAGTGATTTCTTAAGTATCACCTTACAGACCTGGTACTATCTAAAGAAGAGTCGGTGAAATTTTAAATGAATAGCAGTCTATGATTGGAAAATGAGGGAATTTGAGGCAGATTTATTCTGATATTCCTCACTCTTGATTCTATGCATCATTAATTGCATTCCTAATGCTTGAGAGTGCACAGAATTCTTAGCTAGTGGATTAGAAATGTCTGTCAGTTTTGCTTAACTTTAAACTTTTCAATCTATTGTTAGGCGCCTTGTTCTAGCTTGAATTGATATGATGATCTAAAGTATTTTATTAATGCTATAAAATAGAGAAGGCAGTATAAAGTCCCGGATAAAAGATTTGTCATTTTATGTAATTCTTAGGGAAAACAACAATGTGATTATCATTGACAGCATTTTAACTTGTTTTCCTGGTGCAACTATCGTTAAATAAACTGCAAATTTGCTTAATTACATAAATGCTCCGTATCATTACCTATCAAATTTTCTATCATTTTAACTCGAAATGCTCTTTTCTTCGTTTTAATTAGACACTGAGGCAAAGAGATGAGGACTTAGCAAGAGAAGTGGAACTCTTCAGGAACAAACTTGAAGAACTGGAACAGCTTGCCAAGGGACAAGGGGTTGGTGGTCTTCTCCATTTCAAGCATGCTAATACAGAAGGCCAAAAAACAGTCAAACCAGCTTGATCTACTTACAAGATCATCAAATAAATTACAGTTATTCAATACAAATTTTATTTTTGTTGGTTTAATTTGATTTTCCCCACAAAAAGAAAAGCGCTCTTCCCTCCATTCTTTTGCCAATTGTGGCATTTCTCAGATTGAGTCTTGCTTCCCTTTTTTCCATATGTAGAGGAATACTATCAAATTGAGCTTCTGTTTGAGTCTCTGGAAAATTAAAAGGGAGTAGGGAAATTCAACATTAGCTAAGGTATGTTGGATTGTGATGGCTATGATGGTCTGCTAATTATTCTTAAAAGTTTAACATCTTATGATAGGGTTGAGATTTCAATAGCTTGAGCAACTGCCAGTCAGCCATAATCTACTTTCTAAATGCATCACCTTTAAAAGAAAAGAAAAAAGAAAAAGAAAAGAAGAAGAGAGAAATAAAAACATTAAAACAAAACAAAAACAAAACAAACTACTCCAGAACTTTAATATTATATCTTCCAAAAATGTTAATGATGGCATGTTTGGTTAATGGATTATAGTATGTCCATATTGATGTAAGATTTATAAGGAAGTGCATAAACTAGTCAGCACAAATTGTTTTCATTTGGTCTTTTGCTTTCTCTTTTTGTATTCTTGGTGAGAAAAAGTTTATTAATTTCGTTATCTTACTCTTTTGAGTCACTAACAGGGGCTAATCTTACAAGCTAAGATTGTGTCAGTACGGCCACAATATATGTATATAGATATCTATCCTGACCTGTATGATTTGCAGAATCAAAATAGGATTGGTTCTCTCTGCTTGATTGGATAACTTAAATTTAGTGAATCGATTGTGCTTCGCTTCACTTGATTCCCTAAGACTATAAACAGAGTCACATATTCTGAAAACCCACAAAAGAAAAGTAAAAAAAGAGTATTTGACTTCCACTTAAAGCAGATACCACTAATCAAAAAGTTGTGACCAACAGCACTGATGCACGTCTTGTTCGTACGCATGGCTGAAAAAAAAAAAAACTCAATTAAGATAAAAACCTAAACAAAGGTGTCTGTTAAATTTCTAATTTTTTACACACTAAACAATCCACTTACATTTGAGATAAGGTCTTTATATAATATTTCATGCATTTTAGTCTTCCAAAAACTTCAATCCCTTCTTTTTTGTCTCCTTACGGTTGGTGGACCAAAAATCATAGGATTTAACAGTTATGTAATTATAAAGCAGACCAATTTTTTCTTCTTATTTTTCTTGTTATAATAAAGCAGACCCAGTTTTGTTTTTGTTTGTTTGTTTGTTTTTTTTTAATTATTTGTTTTTTTCTGTATCAAATTATAACTTACTTGACAGCTAAGTTTACAGATAGCACTACTACCATCCCCTATTCTTTTTTTGATGTTTCATTCATTTATCTGAAAAGAGCATTTAAATGGGAATCTGGTGAGGATGGTAGTGGGGTGCTCTTTATACCTTTCTTGCCAACAAAATCATCTTTTATTTCTCTCTATTTCTCTTTTAAATTTTAGCTCACAAAATTGGTATTGTTGTATCCCTATATTGCCAATTTGCCACCGTATTAGCATATTACTTATGTGAGGGACTGCATTATCTTTCCAATTAAAATCAAATTACATTTTCAAGGAAATAACTTTTTTGACCATGTTATAGAAATAATAAATAACATTTGTATATGTAACCATGGAACATAAGTATATATAGATATTATTTTAAAAAAAGATGCTCTAATAGTAATATCTATAATGAATATCAAGCTGACGTGACTTTGACATTGTTAAGATAAATATATATTTATAGAGGCTCTGTGAGACATTGTCAAATTTTTAAAATCGTAAATTTTTTCTTAAAAATCTAATTTGTTCAAAAACTAAAAATATTTAATAAAATATATAATTAATTAATAATTATAAATAATATTTGTGCATATAATTATTATAGAATATTTTTTTAATTAAATATATATTTATACTTTATAAATTTAAATAATATCTATTTTTATATATATATATATATCGATCCACATTTATCATTAAAAATATTCTAAAATAGTTGGCGTGCAATGTATTTTTTTTTTTCTTCTATCGTATCAAATTTTTTTGATAAAATTCTTCTGTCATATCATTAAACGAACTCGTAAATGTTAAAGTGGTCTTTTCAGCATCTTTTATTTTATTTTTATCTTTTTCATTTTGTTTGAATAATATAACGGTCGGTTGAGTGGCCAAAATATAATGGACGGTTAATGAAACTTCTACTCCTATCAACCTATGTTACCTATCTCCCAATAAAATTATCATTAAAAAAAATCTCCCAATAAAATACAAAGCTTACCAAATTGTATTCTAAAAATAAAAAATAAAAAAACTACCAAACTGTATGGTCATACAACTATTGGAAGAGTCGACACCAATTAGAATTACTTTATGAATACTATCTATAACTGATAACTCGCAAACTTATCCAATGTGCGTCTACCCCAAAAGTTGCTTCTATCATGTGTTATTATTCAACAATACTAGCAGAGGGCTATATAAATATTTATTAAATAATATGTGAAATGATATGATAATATTTAATTATTTTATTTATTAATTTAAAAAATTCACTGATTGTATTTAATTTATGTGAATATTTTAATATATATTATTTGATAAAAAAGTTTTATAAATATTTCGATATATGTAGTATTACTAATTATTCAATTATTAGTCTCTACTCTAGTATCAAAAAATAAAATAATTGTTTTCTCTCAATTTTTCTTTTTCAATAAAAAAAAGAAAGAAAAAGCCAAGCAAGGAAATATTAAAGGAATTATAATTGTATTAATCCCCACCTTTCCCACTTCCTAGAGAAATAGGAAGGAAACCAAAAAATTAACCGCATTAAAGGCAAAGATCCTGGACCTCTTTGTGCATCGAAAGTCAATGCAATATTATTTATTATTTTTTTTTTCTGCATTGCAAAAAAAATAATTCTAATTGATATGGTAACAGCCATTGGGTCAGTGTGGAAGGCATGCCTAAAAATGATGAAAATTAATTATATATAAAAACCTGAAATAAAAAATAAAATAAAATAAAATAAAATTGGAATTGGTGAATTGTCTAAACTGCCCTAATAAATCTACCAAGGAGTTTAGACAAAAGACAAAAGAAAGGTTATTTTAGTAATTTTAATGTGAATGTTGAAATTACCATACCACTCCAATCCCCTAGCATGGTTTTATTATCCCTTTCAGGCTTTTGCCGCGTCCACATTGCTTTCCCAACCAGAGATTGTGAGAGAGAAGCTCTACTACTCCCTACACACAGAGTCTACAAAACTCAGAAGAAATAAAAAGAAAAAGAAAAAGAAAAGGAAAGCAAGCAAAATCCTTCTCTTAAAAAATAAAAAATAAAAAATAAATAAAAAGCTTTAGGAGATTAGAAATTGGGTATCAAACACTTTCGAGGGTAAGGCATAATCTTTATTGGATCGAATATTTCACTTTCTCTCCCCTCCCTTTTCTTTCAGTTTTCGTGGCGCTCTCTCATTTCATTGCTCTCTGATCGCTTCCGATTAGGGGTTTCGATCCCAACTCTGTTACGCTTATTTCGGTTTCGCTTTGGGTAATTGATCAAATTAGTTTCCTTCTATGTTGATTGTTAATGCTAATTGTTCTGATCTGAATTAGGGCTTATTTGGTTCAAGGTTTATTGTATTTCTATTAGTTTGATTTTAATTATGGTGTCTCAGAATTTCAGTACAAATTCGGTGATTTTCGGGTTTGTTTGGCTGCCAATTTAATTTGGACTTGGTTTTTGGAAGAAAGTTTTGACCTATTTTCATTTCTTCAATTGTTTTGATTTTTATTATTGTTCTGCTGTGTGTTAAAGTTTGATGGGTTTTAGATATTCTGAGATGGGGATTGTTTGGTTTGTGAATTGCAGGGTTTTGAACAGGAACTAAGGGTGGAATCTATGATGGGGAAGGGTTCGAAGAGCAATTGCAAGTCAGCGTCGCACAAGCTTTTCAAGGACAAAGCAAAAAATCGTGTGGATGACCTGCAGGGCATGTTCATGGACCTGCAATTCGCAAGGAAGGAAAGCCGCTCAATTGATGTGGCAGTCCTGGAAGAACAAGTCCATCAGATGCTCCGTGAATGGAAATCGGAGCTCAACGAGCCCTCTCCAGCATCTTCTTTGCAACAAGTTAGCATCCTATTCAAGTTTATTTGCTTTCCGAATAATTTTTTCTGATTACATGTATCAGCTAGATAGTGCATTGATGTGTCTCATGTACTAAAGTGTGTAAGTAAATTGTCTTCAAAATATATAAGCTGAATTGTGTAATCATGCAGTCGTGCTTTATTAAGTCTCTGATTGTGAATTATGGTATTTATTGATGACTTTAGGCTGGTAGTCTTGGGTCATTCTCCTCCGACATTTGTCGATTATTGCAGCTTTGCGATGAGGAAGATGATGCCTCTAGTCCGTTGGCTGCACCAAAGCCTGAGCCTAATGATCAAAGCTTCCAAGTCGGAGAAAGCGTGGTTTTTAATAATGAGGTGGAGTTTATTCTTTTAGTTTTGACTATTAAATATTCCATTGGTTGTACGTATGGTTTTTTGTTTGCTTAATATTTATTGATTGTGATAAATTCTAGAGGAGTAAAAGATTTATAATTTAGATGAATTAATTTGTAGTTTTCCCTAAACCTAAAATGACCATGATATTGCTTTATATATATATATATATATATAGTCATTCTACGGATGTCACTTTTCAACCTTTGGATTGGTTTAAGGTTTGAGATTTAATAAAGTTTCGGTGGACTATATGGGTTTGTTGAAGTACTACTAAAACGCTAGGAGGGCAAAGTGAACCCTGCATGGGCTCATTTAAACTCTAAATATATCTTTAAATTTTAGCCCTTGAATTAATCCATAGACTAGTAAGTGACGTCTTGACCATAAAATGGTCAGGAATTATTGAAATTTTCCTATATATATCAGTTCTTGCTTATCATATGTCAGTTTGTCAAATATGATTAACTTATACAGAAAAGTGGGATTAATTTTTTATGTTTTAAAGTGTCTTAATTTGTTTTTATTATGATTTGTTTGTTTCTGATGAGATGATGACTGCAAGTGCCCCATTTTTGCAGTGTCTCTAAGCTATATGGCAATAGTCCCTTGTTAATTTTGATACCATTTCTGATAACTTGAGTATTCACCAGAAAGGCGTACTCTAATCTACAATATCAATCGAGTTTCTATGCACTGCTTATAAACTAAGATCAATCCTGCTTACAATTTGTATCATCTTGTGGGTTAGTTATCTCTTTACACCTCTAGGGGAATTTCTTGTTGTGCTGTTGATGTTGTAAGGGAATTTCTAAAAGAATACCATATTATATTGAATATTTAACTAGTATCCAGTAGAGAGTACTTAACTACACGTCTTGACAAACTATCATTAGGCTTTGGGAATGGCATTTTAACTTCTGCTTTACTGATACATGTTAGGTAATCTTGAATAAAAATTGAATACATCTTTATCATTTGTATCTGAAGGGGCTCATGGCATATACTTTGCCTAATATTTAAATTGAGAATACTTTTATAAATGACTAATATTTCTTGATTCTTCACCTTGCACCAAGTAACCTGGCTGGACTTGAAATTGGCTGATGAAACTTATTTCACATACTGGTGAACTTGATGGGTTCAGTTTACTACATATATCAGACATCTTTTTTATTTTTATTATTTTTATTTTTATATCTTTGTTTTCTAGTAAAATTCTTCAGATGAGATCGAATATGAGGAAAATGTTAGTAGAGAATTGAAAATGTTAGTAGAGATTTTCTTACCTAGGGGCAGAATCTATATACTTGTATGTTTGTGTGTCTACCTAGGGGCATAATTTATATCCTTGTATGTGTGTGGGCGTGCGTGCGTGCGTGCGTGTAATGAACCTTGGTTGTGTTTGGAGGTTTTCAATCATCTTTTCTGTACAATATATGATCTTAAATACTTGATAACAGTGTTTTGCATTGATATATCTGTTAGGGTTGAAATTTGGCACTTATTGGTGGTCGTAATTTATATGTTTCAGGGGTTTAGCGTGAATCAGGTGCAACAGGAACATGACTTTCCACTGGTTGAATGCAAAACCTCTGCTGCAGTTAACAATTTGGAAGGGGCTACTCATTTAGACTATCAGCAATTTGATTTGCATCAAGACTTCGGGAGCCATTTCTATACTGATTTTAGTGGAACAGGTTTGTGTGCGGAGGATGGGTTGCCTCATATTTCTAGCTATCTACCTAGTATGTGCCCTCCTCCTTCTGCTTTCTTAGGCCCAAAATGTGCACTTTGGGATTGTCCAAGGCCTGCCCAAGGATTGGACTGGTCTCAAGACTATTGCAGTAGCTTTCATGCTGCTCTGGCATTGAATGAAGGACCACCTGGCATGGGTCCAGTCCTACGACCTGGAGGCATAGGCCTGAAGGATGCACTGCTTTTTGCTGCACTCAGTGCTAAGGCACAAGGAAAAGATGTTGGTATCCCAGAGTGTGAGGGAGCTGCAACTGCAAAATCTCCATGGAATGCACCGGGTAAGTTAATTTTGAGTTGCTTTTAAATTGATTTCCTTCAGGAGTTTTTCTAATTTAAAAGTCTGTGGAACTGGAAAGATTTTGAAGTCACTGATGATTTCCCTTATTGTTTGATTTGGCTAATTAATTATGTTATATGGCAACAGAACTCTTTGATCTATCGGTTCTGGAAGGTGAAACAATTAGGGAGTGGCTCTTTTTTGATAAGCCTCGAAGAGCATTTGAGAGTGGTAACAGAAAGCAGAGGTCTTTGCCAGATTACAATGGAAGAGGCTGGCATGAGTCTAGGAAGCAAGTGATGAATGAACATGGAGGGCTGAAGAGATCTTACTATATGGATCCACAACCCTTGAACCATTTTGAGTGGCACCTCTATGAGTATGAGATCAACAAGTGTGATGCATGTGCATTGTATCGATTAGAATTGAAACTTGCTGATGGGAAGAAAGGCTCCAAGGGGAAAGTAACAAATGATTCAGTTGCTGATCTGCAAAAGCAGATGGGAAGACTTTCTGCTGAGTTCCCTGCTGAGAACAAGCGCTCTGTTAAGGGAAGAACCAAAGTTAATGCAAAGGTTGGTGCAGAAAATGTTTTTTCAGCTCCAAATCGTGTGGGAGCGACAAATGGGACATACGACTACGGGCTAGGTGCATCATATGATTATCTTGGGGATAATGTAGGCGAGTATTACCTGACATAGCTGAGGAAACTTGGAAGAGCATGGAATAAGCTTTATATTGCTAGTTTGGTTTACATTAGGCGGTGGTGGGGCCGTTGTGTTATCACCAAATTGGCTCAGTCTTCAGTTTTATGGTTTTT
Source organism: Ochetophila trinervis (assembly GCA_003254975.1). Classification (NCBI taxonomy): domain Eukaryota; kingdom Viridiplantae; phylum Streptophyta; class Magnoliopsida; order Rosales; family Rhamnaceae; genus Ochetophila; species Ochetophila trinervis. Next base: position 17,281 of record QANX01002695.1, on the reverse strand, counting down.
GTTTTCTTTTTTTTTTTATCTTTGACAACATGAAGTCAAGCTCGTTTTTGGTGCGATGAAGATATTGTGAATAGTTCATTCTCGCATGGAAGTTCTGCATTATTGACACCGGAGCATGTCCTAACCTCTTGGAGATGGTTACAAATCAATAGTCACTGTTTAGCCTTTGGTAAATTCTTATTACTAATTATGAAATGGTGAACTCTACAAGCTAATAGTGTCACCAGACTGCTTTTACCATATAGCCCGGCTCCTGGGTTCTCAAACATTTTACTAACGTTGTAGGAAGTTTGAAGTCCATGAATGACAATATCTGATGTATCTGGGTTGGGTATATAATATTATCTATTTCTAGGCCTTAGAAGTGAATTTTGGAGGGTTTTTTTGTTCTCCAAGCTATCAATCTAATATGTGTAATGAATGACAAGTTTTACCGTTACTCGTTTTTGGCTTTTGGGTGTTTATTCTATTTTTTTTTTGGCTAAATAATGTTAGTCCATCCATAAAGAAAAATATGAGTGCATGTTCATGTTTTAATATATATTGGTCAGAGAGACTTAGCGGACTTGCATCTAAAACATCACGGGTCATATTTTTGCATAAATGCGCGTGATATTGCTCCTCTTTAACTCTTTTTTTTTTTGGTGAGAACTCCTCTTTTAACTCTTGGGTGTTTTGCAGTATGTGCATTGTATACTTGGGTGTAGTTTAATAAGGTGTCGTTTTGATAGCTCATTTATTTTTTATTTTTAGTTTTAGTTTTTAAATTTTTTGAAAATAAAAAATAAAAATGTATTTGATAATATTTAAAAAAAATAAAAAACTAAAACTAAAAATGCTTTTAATAATAATTTTCAGTTTTTTAAAAACAAAAAATCTAAGTTTGTCAAGATTGGGTCGAGACTTCAGACTGTTTAGATAGTGTCAAACTTGAAACTGCCGAGACTCTGGACTGCCCGTAGAGCAAAGATCCGGGATCTCTAAATAGACAAAAGTTGTTGTTCAACATTAATCATATATAGATTTGTATAAAATTCATTTGTAAAGCTTTTAAAAAAATACAACAAAACTAAAGAAAATAAAAATAAAAAACAAAAATAATTACCAAACAAGCTTTTGTTTTTTCATAATATATATATATATATATATATACTTGCTGTTTATTTATATATTTTTTAACAAAAACATAATCCAAAAATAAAAAGTTTCCAAACGGACCCTTAGACTTTCGATGCATTGACTGAAATTAATGCTTCCTCTTGATCTGTTACTTTCTTTAAGTTTTGAACATGAACGTGGAGGTGTATTGTCAATATTCTCAATTGTTTACTCTCTTTGAAGTTGATATTCATTTATTAACTTCCAATTTCACTAGAACTATAATTTAGACGAAACAGGTCACCATAAAAACAGAAAAAAAAGGGAAAAAAGAAGAAAAAAAAAGAGAAGGTTTAGACCTAACCAATATGTGCTGGTATATGTAAATTGTGATAAAAATACATGTCGGTATCTTAGACTCAAAACTTATAATAGTTTGAGACTTCACTAGTAAATATCATGAGAAGCTCCTCTAACAGAAGGTTTAGACCTAACCAATATGTGCTGGTAATTTCCTTGTGTCCTTGCGCTTTCCAGCCATGATCTGAATACAAAATATATGTCAACTTTGATACAAATACATTGCATATATAATATATATCTATATTGTAAGAAAAATATATTTTGCGGAAGCGTAAAATTAATAACCCATAAGAAAACATGTGACTGAATCATATGAAAAATAAAATACCTCGCAAACTTTCTGTATTTGATGCGCGGTATAATGATTCTACCAGATCTACGATCTGCACCTAGATTTATAGGCTATCACCAGATCTGCTACCGAATCTACCACCGGATCTGCTACTGCTACTGGGATCTACCACCGATATGCTAGATCTTCCAAGACTAATCTCAGGTAGTACAGCATAGTGTGGACTATATTGTATTTCAGGGAATAAACCAAGAATATTAGAGAATAAATATTTTCTCTAATATTTTCACTCAATGTTTTTACGTATTCTCTCTGAATTAAAGTTGAATCAATTTGTTCTCTGGATTCTTTCTAATATTTGTACGTACAAAAAATAGAAACTCAAACCAACTAATATTCTCAATTTAAAATTTAAAATAAAATCTTAACAGACATAACCACTGTTCTCTAGATTTTATCTTATTAATAATTTAATTGTATCAGATAATAAATTATCTTATAATCAAATTTAATTTAAATTGAATACAGAGATAGTTATGACAAAAGATAATATCTCAAGTGGGACCAAGATCATAAATCCAACAATCTTCCACTTGCTCTTGAGTACAAACTTGAGTATAATCCCAAGTCCATGTAACTCAATCTTTGTGTTTTATATTCCCATAGTTGAGATGTGAGCTGTATCAGATATCCTGAGCTAGTCTGGGGATCTAACACCTATTATTAATCAAGGCTCCTTATAGTTGTCAAACAACTATCTAATCTGGTGCTATTCCACTAAAAATCTAGAGTTGAACTCCAAAAATAATAACAACAATATTAATATTATATCTCCCTTTTGTAAAATATCAATAATTGAATGATAATATTTTATGTCAATCAATCAATTATTTATTCTTTTGACTTATTAGTTTCTTTAATGGATCAAATGCACTGGCCAGTGATTTCATTACATCCAAGTACTAAAACATATCAACAGGATATTTCATACAAATTCCTTATTGTTTATTTCATAAATATTGGTAATTTAAAAAATCACATTCTCAAGTCATCAAGATATTGGTCATAAGATAGACCTCACTTATTGATAACTCAAAGAACAATAATCATCTAAATACCTATTTATAATAAACTCAGGATTAAGATAAATAAAATAACAAAATATATATTGAGATTTAATTACTTTTTACAGAAATTTAACTTTAATTAAATATCACTTTGATCCTAATCAATGCAAACATAGTCTGCGCCAATATTTTATAATAATCAAGATAAATTATTTCATAAAATATTACAGTATAAATAAAGCTCCCAACTTTATTCAACAACTGTGATCTCATTCATTGATTAAAAGAACTTATGCTCATATCTTCTGTGGACATATCCATATACTACCTAATTAATCTGAAACTTATTCTTAAAATATTTGTGGCCACAAAAATTGAAAAAAATACCTCAAAATTTTATTTAAACTCAAAAAATGAATATTTATTTGTTCGTTACAAAAACACAAATAAAAACAAACTCCCACTTACTCTAAAGTAAATATGGGACCCTCTTAAGACCCATACATTCTACATGCTTCTGAAATATTTTCTCAGGTAGATACTTAGTAAATAGGTCTGCTAAGTTTTCCTTGTATGCTATTTTAGTAACTATTGTATCTCCTCTCTCGATGAAATCACGGATTAAGTGGTATTTTCTTGCTATGTGTTTTTGTCTCTTATGATACATAGGTTCTTTAGACTGTGCTATGACCCCACTGTTATCACAGTAAAAGGTAATGGGCCGTTCTACACCAGATATCACTTGTAGGTTTATGAGGAATTTTTTAAGCCACACAACTTCTTTTGCAGCTTCAGATGCAGCCACATATTCAGCTTCAGTGGTGGAGTCAGCGACACATGTATGCTTAATGCTCCTCCAACAAATGGCTCCTCTATTCATAGTAAACACATAACCCGAGATAGATTTACTAGAGTCAATGTCCCCTTGAAAATATGAGTTTGTGAAACCAACAGTTTATAAACTCCCACTAGAATACACCAACATATAATCTCTTGTTCTCATTAGATACTTGAGTATATGTTTCACTGCAGCCCAGTGGTACAATCCAAGATTACTTTGAAACCTACTTACAACTCCTAAGCATAGCAGATGTCTGGCCTAGTACATAACATGACATACATGAGACTACCTACTGCCGAAGAATAAAGTTTCTTACTCATGATATCTTTCTCTTCAGGAGTTTTTGGTGATTGTTCCTTAGAAAGATGAATTTCATGTCTGAAGGGTAAATATCCCCTCTTGGATTTATCCATGTTAAAATTGGCACATATTTTATCAATATATGATAATTGAGATAGTGCCAACATCTTATTCTTCCGGTCTCTTAGAAGTTTGATTACAAGAATAAAGGGTCTTTTGGTTATTTTTCCTTCTAAACAAGATTTACATACTGGTATAGGTTCAAAGACTAGAGATTTTAAAATCTCACTTTTAATCAAACCGTGTATCCTGTTAGGATTAATATGACCTAATCGTAAATGCCAAAGGTATGTTTCATTTAAAACTTTTCTTTTTCTTGGCAACATGTATATGCTCATCATCAACAGTTTCAAAATTATTAACATCATAGGACGTAGGACTTAAAAAATAAATATCATTCCATAATTCACCAGAACAAATAATTGAAGTCGAACTTCTTATTAAAACTGATGAATTAAACTGTACTGTCAAATAAACAACTAAAAATAACCAAATTCCTCTTAAAATCTGGAACGAATAAACAATCATATAAAATTAAAGTCCTATTATTAAAAAATAAATCAACTTGTTCTATTGCTTTAACAGAGACATATTCTCCGTTCCCAAGCCTCAAACTTCTTTGTCCTTCTCCCACCAAGCTAGTTTGTATGAACCACTGTAAAAAGTAACAGACATGATTAGTGGCTCATGAATTAATGATCCATTTATCATTATGATTCTTCACTAAACAATTTTCAATATAATTCAAATCACCCATACCTGGTTTAGCTTAGGGCAATTGTGCTTCCAGTGGCCTTTTTCTCCACATTTGAAGCATTTGCCTTTATGCTTCTTTGTTTCAGCAGTCTTGATAACTGGTATCACTGCCTTCTTTTTCTTCTTACTCTTGTTCTTGTTACTGACTTGAGGTTTCCCTTTGGTCTTAACAGAATCCTGAGTAAAATGAATACTGTCGAATTTTAAAAGAGACTCTTCAACACTCTGAAGCTCATGCATCGGTTCAACAGGAGTCAAATTCAACTTGTTCATGTTGTAGTTCATTTTGAACCGACTGAAGCGCTCATGCAAAGAATTTAGGATCAAATCGATTTGGGACCTTTGATCCAGCTTAATCCCCATAACCTCGACCTGACTGAGGTTTGCCATCATTTTCAGACAATGATCCCGCACATTTCTTTCAGTCATCCGTGTGCTCGTGAGAGCCCCTAAAGCAAATTGCCTCAAAGCAGAGTTTGATTCAGCAAACATTCCATTAAGAGCCTGAAGCATTGCTGCTCCACTCTCGAAATTTCTGATATGAGGCAGCAAGTGTTTAGCAATACTGGCCTGGATATAGCAGCGAACTGCATTATCCGCCTCTTGCCAGTTGGTATAATCCTTCTTCACTTGATCCTCTGCATCTGTTGCGGGTACGATTGGTTTAGGGGTGGAAAAGACATATTTGACTTTTTCATATTCCAGCACAATGAACAAATTGGTTTTTCAATCGTTGTATTTATTTCCATCCATAGGTTTTTGGCTCAAAATCACAGCTAGATGGTTAAAAGTTGCCATTTTTCTGAAAAAAATTTGCACACTTATATTAAAAGAAAGTAAAACTCAATAAACATATTTTTAATTAATCCCAAAAAATAAAATTTATGCTTATCGAAAAAACAATAATTTAGCTTTCATTATAAACGCTTACGTTGGGCAAGACATTTATAATAAACTAAATTTGAACATGAAATAGAAAAATGTCCTACTAGGTCAGTTCCCATGAAAGATTGGGGTGTCACAAACGGACGTACTTAAGTCCCAACCTCCTTAGACAGAACCTTCATAGACAACACTTTTAAATTACAATCAAATTGATTCTGTCTAATTTACACTATCAATCATTGTTTTTAAATAACTTTGGACCCTTGATAAAATTAACATAGCCTCGTTGGGAGGGTAATAATTTGACAAAGTTTTTTTTTAAAACCATTGTTTAATTTTCAAAATTATCTTTAATACAAAGAATTGTCGACGTTGGGCCGAACAACTTTATTAAAATTTTGAAAATTATTAAGGTTCAATCCAATAAAATCCGACTACGTTTATCCGTTGGGGCATCACATGATCATTTTATTATTGGACCCATAATGGAGCCCATAGGTTTTAAAAAAAAATTATAAAAACTTTCATCCATTCAATATTTTTTTTAAACATATTGGGATTTTAATTTTCTAAATTTTTATTTGAAAATTACAATAATAATTATTAATCTAGATTAAAAACCATAATAATTATTATGCACATGTAATTGATGCAAATTAATATGGTACCACCTAGTCTATATGACATATCATCATATAAAATATTAATAATATATCATTTAACCATTCATAAAATAAATAAATAAATAAATAAATAATCAACTTTAATCTATGGTACCTATATAAAAAAAAATATATTACAAGCCCAAAAGAAAAAAAAAATCTGGCCCAATCCATCAATCTGGTCATTTTTTTTCTTTTTACTGGTCTTGCAAGTTCAAAGACTATGGGCCAAGCTGAAAAACTGGTTATCTAGGATTTAAGCCCAAAAGACAAAAACCGAAACCAGTCAAAAATTAACTTCCGCCGCCAAAAATGTCACCAACCTCCTTAGAATTGTCCAATCGCTGTGAAATTTTACAAGCAGGTCAAGCATCCACAGAGGAAGCACATACCAAAATTTCAGGGCGATCCAACGGTTAACGGGCCAACACGCGCCTCAAGAAGACATGAGAGTGATTTCCACTCTCATACACTTCTCGTAGCGCATGTAAGCACATGCGGTGGTTTTTGGTGACCTATTACCATCTGGCGTCATCGCCTCTGAGTCTACTTTCTGTTCATGGTGGTCTCTGGCCAAAACTCCTTTCGATTTTCCATCAGTTGTCCAAACAAGGAAGGTCGCGCAGTATTACAAATTTGTATTTTTACAAATTTACATAATATAAAATAAAACGTAAATAAATTAAAAATCAGGGAGGAAACCTGATATTTGATCAGCCTCTTTGTTACAAACCCAAAGAAAAAATACAACCAAACATCTAACCATGAATTAAAGCTACAACCATTCATCAATAAAATATCAATTATGAATAAAAATTATAAATAATATTATAGTATACATGATTCAACAAATATAGATTCTAGGTGCCATATATCTAAACATACATCATAACATGCTTCATAATCTAGAATCAATATATAATGTTATGGGATGCTCTGATACCAATTGTAAGAAAAATATTTTTTGCGGAAGCGTAAAATCAATAACCCATAAGAAAACATGTGACTAAATCATATGAAAAATAAAATAAAATAAAATAACTGGCAGAATTTCTGTATTTGATGCGCGGTATAATGATTCTACCGAATCTACAATCTATACCTAGATCTACAGGCTATCATCAGATCTGCTACCGGATCTATCATCGGATCTACCACAGGATCTGCTACTGGGATTTACCACCGATCTGCTAGATCTTCCAGAACTAATCTCAGATAGTACAGCAGAGTGTGGACTCTATTGTATCTCAGAGAATAAACCAAAAATATTAGAGAATGAATATTTTCTCTAATATTTTCACTTTAAAGTTGAATCAATTTGTTCTTTGAATTCTTTCTAATATTTATACATACAAAAAATAAAAAACCAAACCGACTAATATTCTCAATTTAAAATTTAAAATAAAATCTTCACAACATAACCACTGTTATCTAGATTTTATCTTATCAATAATTTAATTATATCAGATAAGAAATTATCTTATAATAAAATTTAATTTAAATTGAAATACAAAGATAATATTTCAAGTGGAACCAATATCATAAATCCAACATATCTATATTGTGATTACAAATACATCGAAATTCTTAGCAAAAGAGAAATATATTGGAGTTATTCTGAAGTGTCTTCCTTCTTAGTTCTTAGGTAGATGCTCTGAAGTTTGCACTATCAAATATATATACATACTATTTTATCAGTTACTCGAAACTACTTGTTCTATAGAGTAAAATTGAGATTTGAGAACTAATGCTCTTTCACATGCTAAAATATATGAGAGATTCTGATATAGCAACTGCTTTTTCCCAACGATAATATTTTGTTCTAAGCAGCATCATCTTCAGGGTTGTTAACCCGTTCACACTCATCAATCCATTCGCTGTATCTGCAAAATGACAACATCTACATAAATATGGGAGAGAAAGAGAGAGAGACAGAGAGAAGAGAGGGAAAGATTATAACTCACATATCTATTGGCTCAGACAAAGCTGCAAACAAGAGGAGATATGTAAGAATCGAGACCAAGTAGTTTCATACAGCTCATACAACAGTTAAACAAGATCAAATTAGAAAACAAAAACAGAAAAAGTAGCTGAAATCAACCAAGCAGAGTCAAACTCATCACAGATACAGAGGCAGTTGGCTCCAGAATATAGTTCAAAATGTATACTCATGTATATTATATCTATTCCAAACCATTGATATCTAAGTTGTCTTGGTTTTATTTTCTCTATCTCCTCTAAAAAATATTTACAATTTTGAATTGGCTATTAGCATGAAAAAGAGATAACTATGGCAATTATACAAAATAATAATAAATTAATTAAAAAAAAAACTCTTTACATGTGAAAAAAATAGATAATAAAAAAAGAAAAGAAAAGACAAGGTGGGTTAATTTTCATATACTTGCATAATATCATTACATTTGCCAAAAGAATATTACAAACCTGTGATAGTGGTGCTGAAGCTCTCTTGGCATATCCTGCAAGCAGCTTCCCCAATCAAATTCTTCAGATCACTAAACCCAAATAAAAGTGAGTACAAAATTGTAAAATTACAGGCATAATAAAAGAAAGTGGACAACATAAAGACACCCACACACACAGAGACATGCATAACATTCAATTTGCAGTATCACATGTTCCCCCAGCTCTAAATAAAAAAATTATTCTACATGTTCAATAATTTTAAGATTGGAAAATTAAGAGTGTGGGTGAGAGAGCAAGAGAGAGAGCTCTCTCATTGTCATAAAAGATGACAAAGGGCTCCAGGGTAATGAAATAAAAAAGGGTTAATTGTAAAGTGACCACAGATTGATTCAATTTGGCCAACTCAAAGCCTTATTATGATTTTTCTTGGTTATAAGATTGTTTATAAATGGTTAAAAGGTAAACACATAAAGAAGAAGTGAATCGTGATAACTCAATGACTCCTTACATGCGACACTCAACACTGGTGCCATGGTTGCAGAAGGGACAGCTGAAAACAGTATCAAGCTTATCCATCCGCTTCTTAGGAGGTGGCTTCGCTCTGGACTTCCTCTTTCCCATTGCTCAACGTCCTTTGTTAAAATTGAACTATCATAAAAAAAAAAAAAAGCAAGTTAGCAAAGAAATATGAACGGTACAATGAGAGTATGAAAATTCTGCAAAAAATGGTTCTTAATGAAGAACATATTATTTTAACAAATAAGCTATGCATGTTTAATTAATTACAAACCCAAGCGAACAATACACAACAGTATAATCATTACTAGAAGACCTTATAACTTATTTAACCAAACCCACTCAGTGAAATCCCATTCAAATCAGTCACATAGAAAAAATTACTAAATGAATTTGAGAAAATATAACCGAGTTTACCCAATTGTCCATCCGCACAAGTAATAAACTATCGAAACTTTCCACTACAATACTGCATATTTATTCTAATAATTTTCCATTATTCTAATAATTTTCCAGTTTTCTAAATAATAAAGAGTACATTGCTCCATTTCCTAAGTTTCATGGTATAATAATACAATATAATAATTGAAATCAATCCTTAATCGTCTTCTGGATTAAAGAAAAAAAGAAGAAGAAGAAGAAGAAAGTAGAAGCATAATTCCTTTTCTCCGACCGTTTCTCGACAGTCAAACAAAGGAAAAGATGATGGGAAAGGGAAGAATATATACGCTTAACCAGTCTTCAAACGAATTAAAAGAGCACAAACATATAAACAAATCAATCAATTTTATATTTCCTCACGTTTCTTGACCGACCAAAAAATAAAAATAAAAAACTGAAACCCCATAGTTGTTTAAGTATTATAGAGAAAATCTATAGCACAATAACCGATGAAGAAGCAGCCTACCGCTTAACGATTCAGCTAAACCAGACGATTGAAACGCTAACTTTCCGCACGAACAGCATGAGAGAGAGACAGAGACAGAGCAATTCGTCAATATCCAAAATTGCATTGCCAGGGAGGGTAAAAACGCGGTGGCGGTCATTACAAGGTCAAGCCAAAACGCGAAGTTATGTTATCCATCCAAGTTTCATTACGACCAACACAGCAAGTCAACAACAACTTCATAAAAATAAAAATGAAAATGAAAAAGTGCAATGACAAATTATCAAATTATTGTTATTATTTAATAATATTTTCCAGTCATTGATAAAATGACATATCATGGCAGTAACCCATTTAGTTTTAGTTTTTAATTTTTGTTTATAGTTTTTATTTATATTTTTGTTTAAAAAAACTAACTAATTTTTGTTTTCTTTTTTATTTAAAAAAATTTTTTTGGTAATAATTTTTTTTTTTACATTCTTAATTATTTAAAAAAAAATTACAAATAAAATTTATACAAATCAACATCCGATTAACGTCTAATGCTGAATTTTAACAATCTATACATTTAAATTGTTTGCACAGTCTAGAATCCAAGCTCCATATAGGAGTTTCTGAATCTCGACCGGTTATTTTAGGCAAATATGAATCCTGATACTTTTCTAAGCAATCGTAGAACTCATACATGCATTTTATGGTTTCAATCCCATCAAAGTAAACTAGGCCTCGACTTAGTCTGAACGAATTTGGATCGTAATCCCGTCTAGGCGATATGAGTTTCTAGCTTCGTCCGAGCAATTTGAAATCTCAACCTTTTTTAAACAAACACAAATTCTGAATTTATCCAAAGAATCTAGAATCTCAAATTTTGTTCGAACAATCTTTGATTCTAATCTTGTCCAGATAAACTTGGATCGAAGTCCTGTCTAGACTGTCTTCGTCCGTGCACCATCAAGGAGATGGAAAACAAAATATTTATAAAAATGACTTTTTAAAAAAAAAATTAATTGAATTTTTTTTTAAATGAAAATAACTACCAAACTTATTTTTGTTTTTATTTTTCAAAAAAAAAAATATAAAAACAAAAACACATATATAAAAGAATATAAGGTTTGCAGAAAAGCAGAAGAAAAACCCCAAACCCCGCAATGCCCTGGATCGGCGTAGGAACCTCGATGGCCTTTGATTGTCTTTCCCTCCAAATCACTCTGCTTCCTTTCCGACCACCCCAATGCTCTCATTTCCCAAAAACCCTTGCCATATTTCCCATTCTGCCCCTCAGAAACCCCCAAAATCTCCTCCCTCTCCTTGCTCGTTCCTATCCCAAGGCCGTCCCTACGACAGAACAAGAGGTCCTTCGAGCTGTGGCAGAGTCCGACGATAACAGCCTCCCTATCCTGAGAACCTATGAAAATGACTTGGCGCGGCTCACTCTTATCGGAGCCGCCGATTTCGAGCAGGCTTTGACGGCTGCCGCAGCCGACGGCGGCCAAGCTGCCTCCGAGCACATTGACTCTGGCATGCCTGCCATGGTCGTCGAGACCGTATATCCTGGCCCTTCGGACCCTCATAGCACGGTCTCCACCCGGTTGGTAAGCTCATTTTATTTATACCGAGTATATTAGAATAATCCATGAAAATTGTGTTTGTTCAGCCTAAGCTTTGGTGTTTTCTTTCTCTCTCTCATTGATTATTTCTGGGTTCTTCTTTTCTCTTTTTGTTTGTTATGACAGTTCCTCCCTGCTAGAAAAGTTAAAGAAAAAGCCAGTAAGCTGAGAAGCTCCATTGCTGAAGATATTTTGTCTAGCACTACATCTAGAAATATACTTGCCATGACTTTCAGACAAGTAGTGTTGCAACAGCTTTGGAACTTTGAGCTTACCGTTTTCAGACCTGGAACAGAGAGAAATATGGATGACCTTGAAAACCCAAGAGAGGTTTGTTGATTTTCACCCTTGTTTGTAATTGTAATGCCCCAACGTAATGATCTCATATGCAGCCCATTCTTGTAAAATGTAATATCATAGTAATTTCTGTCCTGCAGGTGCCACATGATACTGATGGGTTCAGTTCTCTTATGCATGTCCTATCACCAGGTTACTGCATCTTTCACCCTTAGCTCATCAGATGAACGGGTAATCTCTGCGCTTGCAGAAGCTGTATGCATCTCTGCTCTTCATATTACTGAGAGAAATTTCCTTCACAATTATCTGGGAAAAGCTTCTAGTAGTTTATTCCATTGGTTTCGAAAGCCTAGGAGGATTGTATCAACCGATTCTTCAGTGATCATATACAAAATATTTGAAGACGAGATCATTGAAAATGCCAAGGTTCTATTAGAAGATTTTAATTTAACCAAGGAACGTTTTGAACCTCAAAGAAACAAACATATGTACTATTCGTGGACACCATCTGCACACTCTAAGTTGGAAAATATTGGTGGTCCTGATTTTAGTGCTTGGACAAGTGAATATATTCCTGCATACCGGCTGCAAATTGATGCTGATCGACTTAAGGATGTAAAATTTAAAGGCTGGAGAAAATCTGCACAGAATGTGTGGGAAGTCCTTTTGACACACTCCCAAATGGTACTTTCCCGTTTCCTTGTGTCTTTTGTCTTCTGGCTTTTAATTGTAATTTTATTTAGAATTTCTGATTTGGTTAAATTTCTCTTTTGGTAACAATTTGAAATATTAAATGTGGAAAGGATAAAGATTTTGTGTGTACTGTCTTATAGAATCATATTTCAATAGGGATACAATATTGTATTACATAATGAATTGATGCTATTCTTATAGTAACCCTACTTGTAAATTTGCAGGTTGGTTTGACAGACATAGTAGATATGCATTATGAGGATCTCTATACACTACCCAACAAAGAACTAGCTTGTGGTGTACTTGCAAATTTCACTAATTTGTCTAGTAAAAAGGTACTCTGATGCAAGTTCTTTTTTTCTTTTCTTTTATTTTTTTCTACCCTCTTTTTATAAATTGATTCTCAAAATCTTGATTGCATATGGTTAAGCATATATGAGAAGTATTTCTTCATCTTATGGATAATTTAATGATGATTAGTAAATAGTTGGTGGGATTTGGAATGATAGGTAATTGATACTGGGTTATTTTTTTAATTTGTTGGGAAAAAGAATTGGCTAAAGTTTCTAGCTTCTATTAGTGGAGGCCTAATATATAAGTGGAAGGAAAATGTATAACCTCTCCTAGTTAACCATACTTGACTTGTTGGGGATGCCTATTCTAGTAAAACAATTCTCAGTTAGGGTTCATCCTAAATGCATTAATTAGCTTGTCATTAATCCATATTACACAATTTAAAATTGATATTTATCCAACGTGACTAAGTCCTCAGTCTTATTTTTCTTAACCTTATATTTTTCCACTCTCTTTCTCTCTCCGATGTTTTCTCTTTCTTTTGTTGATCAATTTGCATAATGCATTTTATATTTATTTCATTGGACCATGGCTAAATGGTTCCATTTATACCAGAGGAGCTCGTTCTTGTTGAAGATGCTCTCTGTCACCCTTGCAAGTGGAATTTTTCTCATAGCAATTAGTGCCCTTGGTCAAATTTGTTTGCCTCAACTTCAAAAGTTTGGAAAGCATACTGGAGAACAAAGGTCTCTTTCATCATCTGATGTTGATAGTTCATTGCATGAGTCTCTGGATACAGCTGAGGTATGAATACACCATATATTGATCAGATGCGTGTAGAATTCAAATTATTTTGGTTAAAATGGATGGATTGTCATAGGCAGTTAGTCCCAATTTGTACTGCGAGGCCACCACAGCTAATTTGGCAGTTTTCTCAAAGGAAACTCAAAATATAGCAGTTCTGGTATAGTGATGTAACTTCTATGTACATAACAATATTACCAAGTTACTTCTGAACTAATTTACACTCTTTAATAAGTATGTTCTGCACATAATTTTAGATATAATTTCTAGAGTTGCCTTAGTTTACCTGAGGCTTTCTACAAGGAGGCTGGTTCTTTAACATATTTAGTCTTATGTCTGTTGATTGTTGGCAGTTCCTTTTGCGTATTAGTAGATTTAGTTACACCTTCTTAATGCCTATGTTATATTTTGTATTGTTTTCTTTGTAGATTGACAAAATCATGTTACTTTCACATGCAAATCTAAAGTTGCACAATTGGACACTACTCCAGAGTTTGTATATTTTTAAAGTTCACTTATGCATTACACTTCTTAGAGGTGGAAATGTTTTAACTCGAAATTTCTTTTCTTAATTATCATTTTACATATTACTTAATATTACAGATAGCAGAGTCAAAATCTGAATTATCTACCATGTAATGCTTTATGGATGATCAATTAGTCAATTATGGGGTGTCTATGGATGTAAGCTTGAGTCATTTGGATTGTAAGGTTATGATTGAGGTGTTGAGTATATGTTTATTTGGATGTGGGATTGTTTGTCAATCATACAATAAAAATTATAAGAATTTATTTGCATAGTTGGAAGCATTTTGCACCTCAGTCGTCAAAAGGATAAAGGATGCTTTAGGTTGGTCCGGTGAAATAATTGCAGAATCAAATGTGGGTGTCTGGACTGGCAAATTACCAAGTTACTTGAGGATGGTAGTTGAAGATAATTCTAATTATGAAGACATTTCAACTATTTCTTCCCCTTCGGAGAATATTGATGCTGAAATGAAGACATCAGCACAGGATATTGCCACATACCAGGTAATTCATGTGTATGTTACTGTGCATCGTCTCTGAAATGTTGATACAAATATACTTGAAATCATTGTATAAAACCCTTGCTTGATCTCTATTATGGACTGATCAATTATTATGTCTAATTTAGACAGCATATTTTATTATTATGCCGATTGAAATGTCAGAAAATTTCAAACTTTTTATACGATAGATTGCGAGGGTTAAAACCTTGCAATCATGTTCACTATCATTTGTAGTTGTGAATCTTCTAAAACAAAAAAGAATAATAATAATAAATAAATAAATAAAAACTTAAGTTTAGCGAAATGACACAAGGTTTCAAATGAATGACCTGTCCCATCATTCTGATTATATACTTGAGTTCAAGTATCTTGCTCATGTCGTCTTCTTTCTTCCTATTTTGTAGGTTGTTCTGTCGACAGATGGAAAGATAATTGGGTTCCAACCTATGAGCCGTGTGGCTGTTAATCAGTGGGCTGCCAATCCCTTAGCAGTAGAGTTATATGGTGGGAAAAAGCTTTCCCCTGGTAAGTGGTAGTTCCTTTTTGTTATTTGTTTTTGTGTCATGAGCTGTCATTAGTTGATTTTCTTTTTTTCCTTTTGGCTTTTGTGAAAGCAGGTTTGATTGAACGCAGTCTTAAGGTCCCCCAGCCTAGAGGCATAATTGTCATAGAGTTGTTGATGTCAGTGAAACCGGATGGCTGTTTTGCTTTGGCCAAGCCAGTTCGATGGTAATGGTTGCTTATGAAGTCACGAAGAGAGTTACAGAGCTCTACTTGGAGAAGATATTGGATGAACTTAGAAGCCCCAAAATTTGACTTGGTTCTCTCTGAATGAAGCGAAGGGAATGAAACTTTACAAATTTCCCTGGAATACTTCCATCTAATCTCATGCATACGTGACTCATCAGGAGGTAATTTCGAATGATTAGGTGGCTGTGCCCAAACACGCTTCCGAACAAAAAAAATCTTTTTAAGTGAGAGGAGGAACCTTTTCTTTTCTTGTGATGGTTCAGTGGTAATGGGAGTTGCATTGATACATTATTTTTGGTTCAGATTTTTGTAGTTTTCTCTGTAAGAGTTGGAGGAAATACGCATCTCAAACACAATTTCTATCAGTATCAAAGACCAAGGACCAAAAAGAAACTATCTGTCTGTTTAGAGTTAGTTTGATTGTAGATAATAGTACTGTAAACAGTGTTGACTTCTATGTGCTGGTTAATTTGAAGCATGCTGTCACATATCTCTCTCTTTCCTATTTTAACGTACCCACTAAAAGTGAATCCCTACGATGGCAAACAAAATGTGTTGCGAAGGACGTTGAGATCGACTATATCAGCCAAACGATTGAAAGAGTTTCTCCCTTAACCTACTAGTTTTGTTCAAGGACAAAAATAAATATATTTCAAAACAAAGGATAAAAATGAATAAATAAAAATTGGAAATTGTAAGAATATATATTGGGTTTAATGATACTGTTTTTGGGTTAAAAAGAAACAAAAATATTGTGGCTCCAAAGAGAAAAAAATCTACCCTACCGGAATGGAATTGGACCAAGTAAAGTAATTTAATTTAGATTGTTATTTTGAGAGTGATTTTGGATGATAGACATGTGTGTTGCTTCCTACTTGGGCAGGTGGCAAAAATGAAATGGTATAAAGTGCAAATTCCAGTGAGCTCTTTGCTTGGCACCAAAGACAAAATCTCAAAAAGCCTTGAACCGAGCAAACCTGCTGAGACTAGAGAGGGCCGAATTAAACAGAAAAATGAGTGATCATCAAAACCCAAATCCTACTCCCACTCCATCTCCTTCCACTAAAATTCCCAATGAAATTAACAAAGGCCATGCCAAGGCCAACTCCAACTCCAACACCAGCTTCAATGGCCAGAAGGTCCACTATCCTAACCCGCCCGACCCGACTAACCCTGACCCATCCACTCTCCGGGAGCAATGGAGGTTCGCCATCAGGCAGTACAGCAGATGGTACTCTCTCGCTTGGGGCACTGCTATTCTTGCTGGAGTCTCCTTCTTCGCCCTCGGCTGGATCATCAAGGGCTCCAATCCTCTCCCCTCTTTTCGCCCCCACGACAATTCCGATGACACCCACAAACCCCAACAATCATGAGTGAGTTTTCTTGCTTTTCGTTTTTACTTTTTGCTTCTGTGGGTCTCGAATCCCCTTTTTTTTTTAGGAACTCAATCTAATTTTACTTTCATGTTGTGTTGTTTTTACTGATTGCTTTCTCCTGATTGTTAGAATTTGAACGCGAAATCCATAACTCTTTGGTTGGTGGAATCAGTCTCCTTTTAGAATTGCCCAGGTTGAAATGGTAGTTTTTGTCAAATGTTTACGATTTTGAATAATCCAACTTACAAACATTGGTCCCTTAAGGCTTTGTATTGT
>QANX01002694.1:0-13237 GCA_003254975.1 Ochetophila trinervis | reverse complement strand
TTTTAAGAAAAAAATCTTTAATAAAATTAGAATTAAAAATTAAAAGCTAAATATAAATTTAAAAGCTTTAATAAAAATTAAAGTTAAATTTTTTTAATTTTAAAAAAATAATTCAAATAAAATACAAAAATATAACAAACATCAATTTAATATAATTTTATACTAAATACGTAAGTGTATTATATAATACATTACAACACAATACAATACAATACAATCAAATACAATATAACTTACCAAACGAGCCCTGAATATCTGTACAAAAATCTAAAAAAAAAATGTCAATTTTTTAAGAATTTGTGAATCGAAGCCCAAATTATTTGTAGGCTGAATTTTAGTAACAGGACCATAATTACGAGGCCCAATGCATAAAGTTTAAAGCCCAGTAGTGAGAGTGTTCCTAGGGCTCAGACCGACTTGTCACCCAGACTTTCTTTCCCACTCCCTTTCCCTCTATTAAGCGGTGCCCACACTTTCTGTGAACGGTAGAGAAGAGCTCGCAGCGACCATGCTCACCGGGGATATACCTCCCAATCAAACCATTTACATCAAGAATCTTAACGAGAAGATCAAGAAAGAAGGTTATATTTTCTACTTTCCTTTTTCTCTCGCACTCGTACTCGTACTCATATTATACCACCCTTGTTTGGTTAGTGAGAATCCCTGTTTTCCAGTAATTCAAATCTACTCTGCTAGCTTTTCGTAATAATCTAAACCAAACTATGTACTTTGTTATTTTCCTTTTGGCATTGCTTGATTAAAAGCTTAAAGCTTTCCTTAAAAAAAATAGAATATCTTTATTTTATTTTGAATTTAGAAATCTGTTCTCTTTAGACTCCAGTGGAGGATTAGGGTTAAATTTGGAGCGAAGTACGTTTAAGAATTGCACTTGCTGGTCGTCACTTTACAATGCGAGATTTCAGTTTGTGAATATACTTTGTAGTAGACCTTTGATGCAGTCGCATGAATTCGAAGGTTTTCATGTGAATTGGGTACAGGTTTTGCTTATCTGGAGCCATTTTTGCTTCCTTTTCATGGTTTAGAACTAGAATCAATTTGGGCGCTTGTTGAATATGCCATTTGAAAATGAGGGTATCCTAAGTTGATACTTGATAGCAATAGCATGAGAATATATGACCTGGGCACTGGAATGTTTCATAGTGTTTATTATGTAGAGCAGTCTTGGGCTCTTCCATAAGTTGCTTCTCTGTGTTTTGAGTTCTCCTTTCTTTACTCTTTATGCACTTGTGGTATAACTACCTTGATTTTGCTTTCTTTTTTTTTTTTCTTTTTTTTTTTTTAAACTGCCATTCCAAGTTGTTTATTTTTAAAATTACGCCGTTTTGTCTCCGCAACTCCTAAGCATCATTATCAACTTCATCCTTTGCTTAGACATCATGCTTAAATCATCATTAGGCTTCGGAAAAGTGTTCAAATCAATTAGAAACTTGAATCTATCTTTATCCATAATTCTTTTCACAAGTCCAAGCATTCCCGCTTTGATCTTCTTAGCTCAAGAACGCGTCACTAGTCTATTAGGTAAGATGATGTCATCCTCTTTTGCTCCAATGCTAGAATATGGTTCTATGATGCCCGCATCAATAACTTAGCCTCATATATGCCTACAGTGTAAACAAAACTGCTTTTGATGATGAAGTCAAACATGAGTGCCTGAATCTCCTCTATCTGGTGCTTCAAACTGTTGCTGTATAAAATCAACAATCAAAATATTGTGCATCCTCCTTCACCATAATAAAATCTATATAGAGAATGACATTAGGAGGTCTTTGGGGCACCAGTATGGTGCTGGCTAAACACCATTTGACGGTCAAGTCAACGGAGGAAAACTGGACTTTTCCATATGATGGTTTAAGACTGACTAAAATTAAAGCTTCAGTAGGAATAAAATATAATAAAAAGATATTTTAAAGATATTATTTGATATGATAAAATGATATACTACAATTAGGACCCCCAGTCAATCTAAATTGGATCCACACAATACCAGTCTCATTGGGCCATAACTGAATCTTAATTGTTATATGAAATGGTGAAAACAAACCTAGAATGGGGGTTGGATAGGTCCTTCATAAATTTTAATTTTGATTGGTAAGGTATTTACAAGAACTCATTCAACTTATTTCATATTTCTGTTATCCCAAAAGTACAATTTTAGTTTTACCACAATATAGCACAACAAATGAAGACTCAATCCTCCCAAACAAATATATATGTAAAAAGTAGTAAACAAAATTTGAGGACTTAGTCATGCCAAACAATAATATGGAAAACAGTAAATGCAAAAAATAAATGGTAAAAAGTTAAAAATTAACACAGATTTTAAAGGGAAAACTTCTCTCGGTGAGAAGAAAAACCACAAGTGTCAGCTACCACCTCTATCAAAATTCACTAAGTAAAAAAATTTGTACAAAGACATACACAACGCAAATCCAAAGTGTAAGAAATATACTGAGCTCCCTAGCCATTGTCATACTGGGTGACCTAACTTTCTAACCTTAGACTTCACAGACTTTTGACAGCTCCACCATCACAATGGTCCTCTTCGCAAAGGCACAAATCCACTACCATCACAACAAACTTTTTGCAAGAGCATATCACCTCTGAGTCTTTGTCGCAACAAATCTAAGAGAAATGTATCAAGAAAGTGGTAAAAGGAATGCATTTGAAAAATATGAAGGCAAACAAACTTATGGGTTTCTCTCACTAAGTGAAGATATGAAAAAAAATCCAAGAACAAAATGGGGAGAGAATCAATCCATGATGATAATGATGATTAAAAAGTATTTTGATTTCATCTCTAAGGTCCCTAACATCCAAAAACCAGCAAAAACTTTGATGTGGCCATCAATGGAGGTTTGAGACATTATCTCATCTTTTTTGGGTTCAAACCTAAGAGAAAATAAAGTTTAAAACAGTTTTGCGATATGTTGTTCAAACAACAAAAAGTGACGTTCCAACAACATTTTAAATTATGTTCAAACAATAAAAAGTGTTGTTCCAACGACATTTTAAATTATGTTCAAACAATAAAAAGTGTCGCTCGAACAACATTTTATATGTTGTTAAGACAATAAAAGGTGTAGTTCAAACAAAATTTAAATGTTATTCGAACAATATTTAACTGTTGTTCCAACTATAAAAATGTTGTTCAAGCAATAAAAAATGTTGTCCAATTCGTTACTCGAATAGTAAGTCACATTGTTTGACCAAGAGTCAATATTGTCCAAAACAAAAATTCAAGTGAAATTAAAAAATCTAGTGAAAAATGAAATTGAATTTGTTCGAAAATTACCGTGTGAGAAAATGTTCCTAACCACCTATTCATACAATAAGGTCTATATGTTACAATTCCTAATTGAGATTTTCTCTTTAAGCTTTGGAATGGATTGATATTGACAGAGATTGGAACGAAAGACAACTCAGTGTTTTGAATTATGAAAATTGCCAACATACACAAACTAACTCAACACTATATAATTGAGGTAGTTTAGATATTTCTTTAGTTGATCAAATATGTTGGAACTTGTAAATTATTCACACATGTTCTAACAAATAATTTGATCGAAATATTGTATATATTTCCTTCGTCAAACTGTACATTATCAGCTAATTATCGATTTCGTCAGGAAAAGGCTCAAAATGGATCTTGAATTTCTCTGTTGGATGTCAAATTCTATGGGAGAAACTTTTGGATATAGAAAGTGCCAGATTTTTTTTTTTAAATCGGCAAGGAAACATCTCTTTTCAATTATTACTTACAGATGCCTTGGGTTCATGTGTTCCTGGTGGGTCTATCGTAAGTGTTCTTGTGCAAATCGAAAAGGTTAAAAAAGCATATGTAGTTCAAATAGTTTACAACCATGTTTTATTTATTGGGATTGATTGTAGATTGATATATGCCTCTAAACACTTTAGATGATTTTATGGGTAGGAACTCATTTTTTTATGGTTGTTTAATTCAAATTTTATAGCAACTTTAATATGTTCATAGTGGCATTGTCTATACAGAGGGTGCTATCAGTTTGTGCCTTTCCCATAAACACCAAATATTTCAATTCTTGTAATTGATCTCTTTAGAACTAAATTAAGATCTATGTAATGTTAAATATTGATTTTCTAACACGACAAGAAAATAGGATCATCCACGATGATCGTCAAAAGATCTTGTACGACGTTCTTAAAGAGTATCATCATATTAGATATCAACTACAACGAAAATAAATTCATGAAATTAAATACAACATTTTTTTGTTTATGTTAAGTCTTTCACAGACGTTGTATATGATTTTGAGCAATTATGATGCACACAAATAAAACATCGTAGTATCATAGTAAAAATGATTAGTAAAAGCCACATGTCGTAGCCATGTGTTGACGTGGCGCCACGACGAACCAATTATGATGTTGTAATAATGGAGCAAATACTGCATAATATTTAGATTAAGGGAAGCAAATTCGGCGCACTAGTGCGTCGAATGTAGATTAAGGGAAGCAAATATGATGCACTTGTGAGTCGTGGATGATTGTAAATACCATCAATACGACGATGAAAATCATCATTTTGCTAAAATGGTCCCGTTTTGGGCTCTTTTGTATCACTTAACCGGTGTTTTGAGCTCTCTTCTTCCTCATTTCGCGTAAAAATAAATGGGAAGCTTGGCTGCTGCTTTGAAGTTCTCTCTCAGACCCATGGTTACTCTTCCTCATTTTTCTTGAAATTCATCACAAAATATCACATTTGGTGAATAGTAAGTTAATCTTTACCTTTTTTTAGCTATCTTATAGCGTTTATTTTGGTTTAAAACTATGTTTTTAAGAAAAAAGGTGAGCTTTTTCCGTGCTTACCATGTTTGCGTTGGTGTTGATTTTGATCACTCTTTTTTTTGTTTATTTGGTCATGTTGATTGCAGGTTAGACTTAGGGTCTTGGCGGTTTGTTTGTGTGGGCACGGATGGCTACTTTCAGTACATTGATCATGGTGGTTTTGGAAGCTCAGAGCCAATATGTTGTTTTATATTTATGTTATGTTTTATATGAGCTTATGTTGATATATATAGATATATATATATATATATATAGTTTTTTTATATAGTTATGAAAATATATGTATGTTTGAATCCGAATGTGAAAATGTGTTTTAATGATTTGATGAATTATAAGTGCTCATAGGATGTAATTACGATGGTTTTATGTATCGTCGTAAATGTGTGAATTATAATTGTAATATGTAAATGCATGAGTTAAATGTAAAAAAAAATAAAAATAAAAATTCTATGCAAATACGATGGGCTTTTTTTTTTTAGGTTTATCCACGAGTATCACCAGCATCGCAAGTCCTAATCTCGTTCGAGCTACGGTCGAGCCTAACTAGGGAGAACTCTCCCAGCAGTGTCATTTTCATTCACATGAGACTCGAACTTGAGACCTTATACTTAAGGGATCTGAGTCATTTCAACTCAGACAAACACACGTTGACTAGTAGTCCATGTCATTGATTAAATATCACGTATGGGACAAATTTAATTATATAATATGTTTAGACTAATGAAATTTTTGATTAATAACTTATTGATAGGCATAAAATGTTAATGTTTTTATGCCACTTTTATATTAAATTTAAGCTATTTTATGATTAAATGTTAATGAAAAGTACTTAATTACTATATTTTTCTGTTTTCAGTAAAAGAAAGACAAATGCTGGAAATACCATATTTCTGCGCAACCTTTATTGAGAAAATTATATATGGAACCACACTTAGAATTTTTGTCCGATTATAATTGCAAATGATTCATGATTCAATAGGCTTAAATTCTAAAAAGTTTCACTGCAAATGGTTTGGCCAATCAATGCCAGTTTGATTTACATATTCAACAAATTCATTAGTTGTGGCATATTTACACTGTCTCGGGAAAATGAGGATTTGAGTGTCTCTCTGTTGTCCAAATTGTGCAATTAATATATTACAGGAAATATAAGACATAGACCTAACTTTTACAACAAAAATCATTGGATTTGCAGTTTATTTGGTCACCCAAAGTGTACTTGGAATCTGCTTGACGGTTATTGAAAATAAAAAAAAGGGAAAGTTTTATGCTTACTAGGACTACCATTATGATTGGATTGCCATGTCACCATATATCAGCCATGTATCCAAATTTGCCACATCACATGATGCATGGAAGGTTAGATTATTCTAATTATTTTAATTGGAATAATATTTGGGATAAAATGAAGGGAAATTAGAGATTGATTATGATTCCTAACAAGATAATGAAAGTATCTCTATCCCTAGTATGAACATGAGACACAAATACATCCTTACCCTTGGTATGGCCGGCCATGTAGAGATTGTAGGAGTTGGTATTGTGATTTGCATGCTATCTCTTATATTCTCTAGGTTTTAGAGGTACCTTAGGGTTAAACCTCTCTTAAACCTTTCCTATAAATAGATGAGTACCTTGAAGGCTAAAAAAATCTCATAATCTCTTCAGCAGCCCTTTCCTCTCCTTTGCCGCATAACCTCTCCCTCTTCGCTCTTCCTCACGGTAGCAAAGCTTTTCCCTTAAGTTTTAGTTCAGTTTTTGGTAGTTAATTCATAGCAAAGTTGTGCTACACAAAGCAAGGTACAAGGAGGTTCGGCCAAGCCATTGGAGGAGTCAAACTTGCTACCTTGATCATAGTTTGAAGAAGCCAAGGATTGAAGTTTGAAGGATAAATTCCAGCAGCCATCAATATTGGATTTGATTCCTTTTATCTTTATTTTCTTGCTATTTAATCTATGTTATTTCTTTATTATTTGATGGATAATTTAGAAATAATGTGTAACTAATTTTTTTATGAGGATTATGATGTAACCCTATTACAAATATTTAGTGTTTAATGCATATTTAAGTTTGATTCATGTATAAGGTTAATATTTTATTGCAGTTCTTAATGCTTCCATGAAAAGGTGAATTGATTAAGTATTTATATTGGCTTAGAAATAAGGGATATAAGTATGTGATGCGGGCATCATAAAGCTATATTCTACCATTGGAGCATTGGATTGATTAAGTATTTATATTGGCTTAGAAATAAGAGATATAAGTATGGATGGACCATAAAATACATGTTTATAGAAATATTGCATGCCTTAGTGACAACTTTAACAAGATCTTATTGGGTTTGCATGTCTTAGGGCTTAAATTTCCGTATTTAGATTAGAGATAATTAAATACGTTGTGCTTGCTAGATTAGAATGCATTGAGAAATCAACTTCTAGTCAGTTGTGGTTGAAGGGGGGTTAACCTATGAATCTATATTGCATTAGGAGAGAAATCAACTTCTAGTCAGTTGTGGTTGATCCTTGTTCTTTAAAATCTGTGAAATCTTACTTGCTGCCTTTAATTTTATTATTGCTTTCTTAAATTGCTGTCTTGATACTCATGTTATCACTAAAAAACAAATCTCTTTTATTTTTCAAAATTTAATTTACAATTGATTTATTTTTAAAACTAGAGATATTATTTCTTGTGGGATCGATATCGGTTTTCTTTTCAAGAAATCCACTCTATTACTTGTTGATTCGTGCACTTGCGAGTTAATCTAAAATATACCACAACACATTACATTGTTTCTTTTTGTTTAAATTTCATTGAATTTTTTATTAATTATCATTTGTTTCATGATTGTTTTAGCTCACAGCTAGTTTCATCCTTAATTCCTGTTTTTGATGTTTATGTTGTTTAATTGATGTATCTGATGTTTCATTTTGGTTTTTTTTTGGTTGTGGTTTTCCCATTGTAATTTTGACAAAAAGGGGCAAAAAAAATTAAAGAAAAGGGGAAGACATTTAATGTTTTTCTGGCTGGTTTATGTTCGGCTTACACACTATGTGATGTGGGCATCGAGTGCTCTTCTAGCATGGATGTTCGTGGTGAAGACATTGTGCTGCCAAGTGGACCAGTGACGCGTTCTCGAGCTAAGAATATCAAAGCGGGAATGCTTGGACTTGTGAAGAGAATAATTGATGAAGATCGATTCAAGTATCCACATGATCCAAACACTTTTATGAGGCATAATGATGATTTAAGCATGATGTCCAAGCAAGGAATGAATGTGGTAATGCTGCTCGGGAATTGCAAAGACGAAACGACATAATTTTAGCCATTTTCGGATTTCAATGTCAGTTTCGTAATTTAGCTATTTTCGGATTATAATGGCAGTTTCGTAATTATTGCTATTTCCATATTATAATGGCAGTTTTGTAATTATTTCTATTTTCGGATTATTTTTATTTAGGGTTAGTTTTTAGCCTTAGGATTACTTTCCTAATTATTTTATGGTCTAGATTGATTCTTAACCTAAGCCTAATATCTATATAAAGGGGGGGTTACTAGCTTGTAAGACAACTTTGATTATTGATTATTGAGAATCTATTCGTGTTTTCAACAAGACTTGTGTGTTCCAAGAGAGGATAGTTATTCTTCTACTTGTTGCATTTGGGAATTGATCTTCTTATCAAAGGTATTTACTTTATGGCGAATTTCAATTTCATTCTTTGCCTTCTAATTAGTGTTGCTAGATACAATTGTTATCTAGAGGTGCTATAGGGCGGGTTTTTACCTAGGGTTTGTTCCATATCATCTTGTGTGTTGGGATTACAGTTTCTTTAAGCTTGGGGTTCCGCATCACTATGGGTTGCACTTTATTTTTAAATTTTAACTTGGTTGAAAGGAATGTGTAGTTTACTCACTCTTTTATTAAGTTTGAGTATATTTTCATGTCATTTTGTTATTTTTGTGTGACTATTGTACATTTTTGCCAAATGCTTTTCACGGGTATGTTATTTGATGTGTGCAATATACATTTCTTTGAAACCCCTTTGTAGGATAGAGTTACTAGATCTAGGGGGAGTTGTGAGTTGGTTATAGTGCCAAGGTGCACATGTGTAGTTTGGGATGGGATTGTACATACTAAACATGTTGTACACATATTTTTTTGTCAAGAAAAAGGCCTAGATCATTTATTGAGTAAAAAAAGAAACCTCAAATTAATAATTAATAATGGTAACAACAAACAATAACATTCAGTTATTAACAATCAAAATGGCAAAGCATATTGACCAATACTCTCACTTGTTTCATCCCAATAGAGGCAAGAACGAATGAAGAAGGGAGAACAAACAAAGAAGGGAGAAGAGGCAAGAATGAATGAAGAAGGGAGTGGATGCGAGAATGAATGCAGAAGGGAGAAGTTACGAAACGAATGGAGGAAGATAAGACAAATGTGTTTCTTTTTATAGAATTATAAAACCTAAAACTAAATTTAATTAATTAATTAGGAATTAAATGAATGATGTGACAGTATTATGTGGAGTGACACATCAGATCCATGTCATTTATTTTACAATCTCGGTTAAATATTTTGTCCCTATAGCATTACTATATTCTAAACCCATCATTTGGTTTATATTAAAGGCCCGTTTAGTAGAGCTTGTGTATGTAGAGTTTTTAGCAGTAGATTTGAAAAACTTTTATTAAAAAGCTAATTGTTGTTTGGTTGTCAATTAAAAAGTTCTTTTGACTTCTAGTAGACCGTTTGACTAACACAACTTCAAAAGTGTTTTTAACTCTTAATTTATTACACATAAACTATTTAACTAGTATTATATTTGGATATAATAGGAATTTTAATATAATAGTAGGTCAGTAATAAGAAAGAGAATTTAATGCTCTATTTAGCTTTTTTGTATGACCTAAAAAAAATTTGGAAAACCTTAAAATTTAAGCTTCTCCGGATTGGCTTAAAAAAACTATTTTTTGTTCAACAAGTATTTATGGACTTGTGTGTCAAACATCCCCTTTTTTAGCATAAGCACTTAAAGCTCTCCAAGTATAATTTTTTTAACTAGAAAAAGCCTTAACAAACGGAATCTTAAAAGGCGGTTGTAAGTCTTGTGATGGTGTTAACTTTCTTATTATTCATTTCTAATTAAATGACAATAATAGTCTTGAGTACATTGAAGTGTTGAGATGCCTCTGCATATGTTTTGTGGTTTGGTCATCATGTGTCAACCCCATGGGTTTTATTGAAGGGTAAATTACATATATTTTTTACAAATTTTTTGTGAATTAAAGCTATCTCTCAACTATTTTGAAAATTACAGGTACTTCTTATGATGTTAGTCATCTGATTTAACAAAATTCATTATCTCTCCTATGTGGAGTACAAAAAATGCATTAATACTCTCAGCATTGGAAACTATATTTGTTTAACTAATTAAGTGATTTTCATTGAAAAATAAGAAACAAATTTCAAAAAAGGAGAACACAAAAGAAAAAAAAGATTAATAACTTCTGACCTGACATCGTTAAATTAACAACTGTGGAAAGGCACTCAATTGTCAATTTTCCCACATGAGTGTAAGTTTGTGGCAGCTGCCAAAAATGTCCAACTTCAAAA
This sequence comes from Ochetophila trinervis, assembly GCA_003254975.1. Classification (NCBI taxonomy): domain Eukaryota; kingdom Viridiplantae; phylum Streptophyta; class Magnoliopsida; order Rosales; family Rhamnaceae; genus Ochetophila; species Ochetophila trinervis. The sequence goes on along the minus strand of QANX01002694.1, from coordinate 2,772 downwards.
TCAAACTGGTTATGATTGGCTGATCTAGTCGTAATGAAATTGTACAGGATTGATCCTTGATGGAATAGAAATCATTAGCAACTACAATCGCACCAAAAATTAATTTGTAGCTCCAAATATGTTTAATTTAGTATAGACTAAACATAAAATACAATCATTTCCATCTTTTGTTCTTCTTTATCTAGAAATATAAAAATATATAAATCAATATTTTTTAGTAACAATTAACTCAAAACAAATCATACATAAAATATGGACATAAAACAGTAACTTTTTATCCCTATCAACTATCCTCAAATTGAAGTTTACTTAGTCTTTCGCAAAGAACTAGAAATTTTTTTCCTATAAACACCCTTTTGTACTTTGATGGAGTGCCTCAAAAATTGGATAATCATATCAATTTAAAAGTAATTTCCAAGTAATCATGCAACTCATTACCCTATCTTCTATTCAACATCGTCATTACTTTCAAAGTGTGTGTGAAATCAAATAATATATTCAATGTCATGCAACTGAATAAATCTACATCAAATAGAGATTGTAAATAAGAGAATATGAACCATAATATGCTTGACATAATTAATTGCTCTTTACTAATGTATATCAATGCATTATCTTGAATCATTGGGACTTTATGTGTTTGTACTTTGAAGGCTAAAGGAACGAAAGAAAATGATAGGAATGTAAAATTTAATGAAACAAACTTATCTAAAATATTAATGAATATCATGCTTCGCTGACTTTCTAAGGTCTAACCTTTCGCTCCCCTACTGAAAAGGGGCAAAGCCTATTTTCTTCTCACAAATATACTGATGTGGGCATCGAGCACTCTTCTAGCATGGGTGTTCGTGGTGAAGACATTGTGCTGCCAAGTGGACCAGTGACGCGTTCTCGAGCTAAGAAGATCAAAGCGGGAATGCTTGGACTTGTGAAGAGAATAATTGATGAAGATCGATTCAAGTATCCACATGATCCAAACACTTTTATGAGGCATAATGATGATTTAAGCATGATGTCCAAGCAAGGAATGAAGGTGGTAATGCTGCTCGGGAGTTGCAAAGATGAAACGACATAATTTTAGCCATTTTTGGATTTCAATGGCAGTTTCATAATTTAGCTATTTTCGGATTATAATGGCAGTTTCGTAATTATTGCTATTTCCATATTATAATGGCAGTTTTGTAATTATTTATTTTTTCAGATTATAGTTATTTAGGGTTAATTTTTAGCCTTAGGATTACTTTCCTAATTATTTTATGGTCTAGATTGATTCCTAACCTAACCCTAATATCTATATAAAGGGGAGGTTACTAGCTTGTTAAAGACAACTTTGATTATTGATTAAATAGAATCTATTCTTGTTTTCAACAAGACTTGTGTGTTCCAAGTGAGGATAGTTCTTCTTCTACTTGTTGCATTTGGGAATTGATCTTCTTATCAAAGGTATTTACTTTGTGGCGAATTTCAATTTCATTCTTTGCCTTCTAATTAGTGTTGCTAGATACAATTGTTATCTAGAGGTGCTATAGGGCGGGTTTTTACCTAGGGTTTGTTCCATATCATCTTGTGTGTTGGGATTACAGTTTCTTTAAGCTTGGGGTTCCGCATCATATACTTTCCTTCAAAGTTCATAAACTTTATTCACAATTTTTTTTTCTTTTTTCACTTCCTTTTCATGTATTTTTTGTAATATCCCGTCTTGCGAAAAGATAAAATTATCAATTTTGATTAAGTTTGACTAGTTGATCGAGTGTGGGTCCCACTTTGACTTTTTATGGGGTTTAGATATTGGCTTTGACTGTGGTACTATTACTTAGAGCTAATCGATATGAGTCCGTAGACTAGTAGTACGCTTGGTTCAGATCTAAGACTATGAAGTAATATTTAAAACAGTGTGAGGGGCATTTTGGTAATTTTGCAAAGGCTGTTAATTAAAACAATAGAAAACTACAAAACTACCATCACCCTCTACCTCGACCTGCCCCCTTCATTTTTTCCCGCTCTGCTCGACCCAGTCACCGTTCATCTTCTGCTTTTCTCTGGCAACAACCAATTTATGATTGGATCTAGCCAGAAACTACCTGCAACTTGAAGATGAAAACGTCTTCTTCCCAACCATACGGTGAATACCCGTGTAACCTCCAGGATTGCCAGAAAACACGAAAAATTCGGTAAGCTTTCTTGTCTCTGATCGCTGGTTTCTTGTGAAAGTCAGTGGTGCGTCAACTCTTTTTCCTCTAATTTGGACCCTAGGAAACCAATTTCATAGTCAATTTGACTCAATTCCTACTCATTGAATGGAATGAGGAAAGTCCTCGTTGATCGTGAGTTTTGGGTCATTTTTCAGCCCCCACCGGCGGCCATCGGGCAAGTTAAGTTGACTATTATATCCTACATTCCTCAAGCTTCAATTTGATATATAGTTTGTGTATTATTGTTGAGTATTTGAAATTTGCTTAATTTTGATCTATGTTTGTGATAACTATTGAAATTAGACTGAAATTCATCTTTGTTTCTAAATAGAGAAACTCACCATTGAGCTTTAATTTTGGTTAATGATTAATTGGATGTTTGTGGCTTGATTTCTGGTTAGGGTTGTGTGAAGTTTATCCATGACTTTGTTGGTGTATGCAAATAAAATTTGGATTATTTTAATGATGATTTATAGGTATAATTGATGCTCTATTGATGCGGAACCCCAAGATTAAAGAATCTGAAACCCCAAACAAACAAGAAATATTCAACAGTAATTGGAAACAAGAACCCGCCCTA
>QANX01002693.1:4470-126659 GCA_003254975.1 Ochetophila trinervis | reverse complement strand
CCATTTGAGATTGTGTATGGTTTTAATCCTTTAACTGTGTTGGATTTGATGCCTTTACCTTTGAGTGAAATTGCTAGCTTAGATGGACAAAAGAAGGCGGACTTGGTTAAGACTATACATGAGAAGGCGAGGTTGCAAATTGAGAAGCGTAATCGTCTAACCGTTCAAAAAGCAAATAAGGGGCGAAAGCAAGTGATATTTGAACCAGGAGATTGGGTTTGGGTGCACATGAGGAAAGAAAGGTTTCCTAACCAAAGGAAGTCTAAGTTGGATGCTAGAGGCGATGGGCCCTTTCAAGTTCTCGAGAAGATCAATGACAATGCATACAAGATTGATCTTCCAGGTGAGTATAATGTGTCTGCATCATCCAATGTTGCTGATCTTTCTCCTTTTGACATGGATGCAGATTCGAGGACGAATCTTTTTGAGGAGGGAGGGAATGATGTGAGCATCGAGCGCTCTTCTAGCATGGATGTTCGTGGTGAAGTGATGTGGGCATCGAGCGCTCTTCTAGCATGGATGTTCGTGGTGAAGACATTGTGCTGCCAAGTGGACCAGTGACGCGTTCTCGAGCTAAGAAGATCAAAGCGGGAATGCTTGGACTTGTGAAGAGAGTAATTGATGAAGATCGATTCAAGTATCCACACGATCCAAACACTTTTATGAGGCATAATGATGATTTAAGCATGATGTCCAAGCAAGGAATGAATGTGGTAATGCTGCTCGGGAGTTGCAAAGACGAAACGACATAATTTTAGCCATTTTCGGATTTCAATGGTAATTTCGTAATTTAGCTATTTTCGGATTATAATGGCAGTTTCGTAATTATTGCTATTTCCAGATTATAATGGCAGTTTTGTTATTTGATATTTTCATATTTTATTTAATTAGGGTTAGTTTTTAGCCTTAGGATTACTTTCCTAATTATTTTATGGTCTAGATTNAGTTATGAAGCTTGGAGTTATGATAAATGATTATTGTGAATGTGAGAATTGAATTGAGCATTTAATTCTTTTATTTGATTTACATTCATAAAGTAAATGTTGTGAATTCATAAATGCATGGCACCTATGTGGTGACTACTTGGGCAATGAGTATGCCTCCGAGTAGGGTGTAACAAGGTTGGTGACTACTTGGGCGATGATTATGCCTCCGGGTAGGGAGGTTTGACATTGGATATACTTGGGCGATGGTTCATGCAGCCAAGTTATTGGGCGATGGTTTATGCCGCCAGATTATTGTGCTTGGGCGATGGATTATGCCGCCAAGCTATGATATTATATATATGTATATATATCTATATATACGTTTTTAAATATATGGAAGGACAATCGTTTTTCACAGAAAATGTTATTACCTGCTCGGTATATATATGATGTGTTCGTATATATATGTCTGTGGCTTTTCACTGCAATGTCCTTCGTATATGGTTATTACACGCCCAATATATATGATTAGTTTGTATATGCATTTGTGGCTTTTCACTGATATAATATGTATATCTAATTATTATTCTTTTAAATGGTTTGGAAAGTTTGTTGAAACTAAAAATGATTGAAACATTATTAAGGTTTAATTATTCTGATGATTATGCAATATATGAATTGCTTATAATTATATATATGATGAGATATTGTGGTGGATTGATGGTTTATTGCTAAGTCTATGTATGATTGATTATACCTGTGTTGGACTTATGTCCTGAATAAATTGAGTTGTATATTTGCATTCTCATTTTTTTTTATGCAAAATTATTTTAAGAACTACAGGTAGCTTGATCCCTACTAATAAGGGTATGTAGGCAGCTCAGATTTTATACTGAGTTCAGCTGCGAAAAATATAATATATATTTATATGACTGTTAAAATTAATTACCGAGATGTGGCTTATGTGTGGAAATGTGTACTGGTAGATTGAATTATGTATAGGAATGCGTTTTCTTGCAGGAATTGCAATTATATGTATTTGGGGAATGTTCCAAAAATAGATGAAACTTTGCCGAAATTTCTATTGAATTTTCTAGCATTTAAGAGTTTTAGTTTTGAGATTAGTAATTATGGTGAATGTTGACTGATTAGAAACTTGATCAGCATAATTAAGTCCTGCAGGCAAAACTTGGAGTAGTTGAGTCATAATGTATAGCATTATACCCCATTTGCATTGAAGATGAAGCCATGTTTTCTCAATTATTATTATTTTTTTATTATTTTATTATTTTTTTTTATCGTTTTCTTTAACTTTTGTTTGGCATTGGTAAAGGGGTTTACGTGCGTAAGGTTTTTCCTTTGTTGCATAGCTGTTCTTTGTGAGAATATGGTCCTAATATAAAATGCAAATATGTTGACTTGTCAAATTTTAAAAGTGACACCTCAATTAATGATTTAATACTAAAATTTAAATTGGATAAGTGTTAATTTTTAGCATTTATTACGTCACTAACAGCTCAACAAAAAATGAGAATTATGTTCTCAACACATTAAAGTTGCATATATATGTATATATTTATAAAATAATGTATATTACAGTATATAGTAATGATATGTTGGAAAAATGTTTCCAACATAAGGTTGAAACATACTAATGAATCAAGTGCAGAAAGAGTAATAAAACATTCCATGAAAATATCTAATTTTTTAATTTTGACTGCAGTTGACCAAATTATTTTCAACCAACAAAGAGTTCCTATTTCACTAATTTGGACCTTTGAATTCATTTTCAACTTCGTTTTAGCTCAACTCTGCCCGTTCAATTTTACGAACAACTTAAATTTAACTGTCATTTTCCAGTGAAATTCAAGTCACAGTTGGGGACCTTGACCTAAATTGAGGTTACCACTTTGATCCTTACTTATCAAGCTTCAATTTCGTCTCTAAATCGCTAGTTTTAATAAAGTGATTAGAAAATCTTTCAATTTTTGAGCTAGAGATTGTAATTGGATGATTTCAATAGCTAATATAGATTCAACTAGGTTCCTAGTGGTTCATAGGAGCTAACCCATATGGCCCAATTGGTAGACTTGTTCGAGAATTGAAAAAATCTTAATTTTTAAGTATTTGACTGATCAAGTTTGTGAGATGATTAGAGGAATTAATATTTAGTTTTAGAAATTTTAGAGTTGTAGGAGTAATATTAGAACCTTAAACACACACCTATAACTCTCTATATATTTTGGGAGCCTAAATTATATTTTTGTAATGCTTTAGGTACCCAGACTAAAGCAGGAAGTGACACTGCAACTGATCAACACTGTGAGTAAACTTTATTTACTGTTAAAATATTTTGGACCATATTAGCGATTTAAATTTCATGAACTTTGATTGTCCATTGATTTTGAATTGTGGTTATATATATATATGTATATATATTTTTCTTGATTATGTGCTTTATGTACACACACTTATATATATATATATATATGAATATAATTTAAACTAATATTGTTTAAAGGAAGTTATGTATTTGAGTCATGTGATAAATTTGTCTTAAAAAAATGGATTTTCAAAGAAATAGAGATTTAAAGTTATTATCATTTTAAGCGCATTTTATATGGGATTTTAATGAATTTTATATTGTGATTTTAACGAATTCGTTTCAATTGGTAGAACTGTTGTGGTTTATATGTGGAATTCAAAACTATTTTTTTTTTAAATGCTTGTTATTACTAGTATAAGAATTTGGTTTTTGGTAGTATATCATATAGAACTGATGATATATATATACATATACACAATTCGATACCACTATTTACGCCTCTACTTTGGTCATGTGAAAAAACCACCATTTTACTTGTCGTCAGTTGTTCAAAGAGAGAATGAATCTTTAAAGCTTACACTCAAAGGTTCACAGAAGAGATGATGCAAATATAGGGTAACACTGATGATTGAGCCATGCAAATGTTTCATACATAATGTGGCTAAAAATCCTCCACAAAAGTTCCTAAAGATGCTAGTTGAAACTCAAAAATATATATCTACAGAGGAGATCATTAACTCAAGAAAAAGCCTAAACATGATATGAGAAGCCTCAAGAGGATGGTAGTCAGACTCCAATAAAAAACCAAGACAAGGTCGATTGAGGTTCACAAGTTCCAATGAGTAGGTTTATGAGATACACACCTCTTAATGCCACATGTAGGTGCTAAGGCAAGTTGAGAATCAAGAAATTCTGAACATACTCAATCCAATAAAAGCCCCATCAAACATAAAACACCAAGACAAATATTGTAGATTTCACAATGATTTTGATCACAACACTAACTATTATTTTGATTCAAAGGAAGAAATTGAAACATTCATTCCAAGAGGCCAGCTCAAAGAGTTTATCACAGGTCATAAGGAATGAGGATTTCAAATTCATTGTAGTTGAAACGTCTGGAAACAAAAAAGATAGAAAGAATGAGATCAATAGATGAGAAAAATCTTAAGCTTAAAGGATGTTTTTGTGTATTCTTTGAAATGTGGGCATAAAGGATATTTTAAACCAAGTAATGTATAAATATCAAACACTCTGTAATTCGTTTATCAAGTAAATGGAAAGAAGTTTTTCATAAAATAACATATGAATCTCAACTTCTGCTAGATTCAAGTAAATGAAAGAAAACAAGTCTCAAAATGATAAGGTAGGAGTTTAAGTTGAGCAGAGCTTCCTAGACCTCAAATGGTGAGCTCAACCTGATTGTGAAGAATCGACCTACCTGGTTGAGCTCAGATCTTCAAGTTTCAAAGTGAGATTGCAAGTGATCCAGTTGAGCCCAGTTCCCTAAACCTCAAATAGAGAGCTCAATCTGATTGTAGATAACTAACCTACCTGGTTGACCTTAGATTTCGAAGTCTCAAGCAGGGAAGAATGTGCTCTAGTTAAGCCTAGCTGCCTAACCCTCAAACGACAAGCTCAACCTAATTGTAGAGAATTGACCCACCTCGATGAGCTCAGATCTCTAAATGAGAGGACAGATGTTCTAGTTGAGCATAACTTCCTAGACTTTAAATGACAAGTTTAACCTAATTGTAGAGAATTAAACCACTTTGTGCTCTAGTCGAACCTAGCTATTTAGACCTCAAACAACAAGCTCAACTTGATTGTAAAGAATCGATCTATCTGGCTGAGCTCAAATCTTCAAGTCTCTAAGTGAGATAATAGATGCTCAAGTTGAGCCCAGCTGCCTATACTTCAAACGGATAGCTCAACCTGATTATAGTGAATTAACCTACCTGCTTGAGCTTAAATCTCCAAGTCCTTAAGCAAAAAGGCATGTGCTTCATTCGAGCCAAGTTATCTACACATCAAACAACAAAATCAACCTGATAGTAAAGAATCGACCCACCTGATTGAGCTCAAATCTCAAAGTGACCAAGTGAGAGGGAAGATGTTCCAGTTGGGCCTAGCTGCTTAGATGCCAAATGATAAACTCAACCTGATTGTAAAAGATTTACCCAATTTTTGAGCTTAAATCTCCAATTGATGTGATAAGTCCTATAATTGAGCCTAGCTATCTGGATCTTGAATGGCGAGCTTAACTTGAATGTAAAGAAATGAGCCAATTGGTCAAACTCATGAGCCATATTTATAAAATTTGGAAGCCACGAACCCTCCACACTATGTCAACTTGGTCAGATCCAACTAACCATGTCTTCAATATTGGAAGCCACCTGAACCTAAGTCTAAGTGCACCTTCCATGTCATGTCGTGGTTACATTCAGCTAATCAGGTCGCTGGTGTTGGAAGCCACCTAGGCTTAGGGATAAGTGAGCCTTCCACGCCATGTCGATTTGGTTATGCTTAGTTTAGCAGGTCTCCGATGTTGAAATTTACCTATACTTAGGTCCATGTTAGCCTTCTATGCAATGACAACATGGTTAAGTTCAGCTAACTAGGTTGCTAATGTTGGAAGTTATCTGGACTTAAGTCTAGGTGAGCTCTACGCCATGTCAATATGGTTAGGTCTAGCTGATCATGTTGCAATATTTGAAAATCACTTTGACTTAAGTCCAAGTCATCCTTGCAAGCCATGCTGACCTGGTTACATTCAACTGATAAGGTCCCGATATTGGAAGTCACATGTACTTAGGTCAAGGTGAGTTTTCCATGCAATGATAACCTGAGTGAGCCAACCTAATTGTAGGGGAATGACCTACCCAGTCAAGCTCATTTGTTCAGGTCGTCGATGATGTAATCAACCTATACCTGTATGATTAAGTCTTCTACACCATGACTATCTGAGCGAGTTGACTTGTTTGTAGGGGAATGATCCATTAAGTCGAGCTCAATTGCCAAAGGCCTCCAATAATGATAGCTACTTGGATCTTGATATAGGTGAGGTGAGCTCGCCTTGTTTACTTGGATAAGCTAACTTGTTTGTAAGAAATTGACCCTTAAGATTTAGTTTAGCTGCCCAGGTCACCATTGATGATAGCTACACGGACTTTGATCTAACTAGACCTTCTACACCATGTTAACCTGGACGAGCTCAGGCTCTCAGATCTCCAAGCTTCCAAGTCTACGGGAAGTCTACAAATAGTAAGGCCACCATATCACCAGCTCCGAGGTAAAAGTCTCCAATTTTTTTTAGGCCTAGATTTAAAGTATTCATGAAGTCACTCTCTCTTGTTTCAAAAGAAACAAGAAAAATTGTTGGGCAATTGTTATGGAGATTTTTATATACCCATAAGTGGGCTCAAATAAGCCCATAATATGTATCAAAGCATCAAAAGCCCTATGGTATGTATGCTGGTGGAAAATCCTTAAATCAAACAGCTAAACAATTGAATGGGATCAACTATTCTTTAAATTATAAAACCTTTTTCCGTTTGTCAAACATCTATGAATATGGATTTTCTCACATAAAATCTACGCCCTCAATCATTGGTATATAGCCACCACATTGATAGTAAGATATGAAAATATGTTACATGCCTCCCAAGGCAAAACTAACTTGTTTTCTATTATTTTGCTTTTTCTCTTTCTTTTTTTCTTTTCTTTCCTCCCATACCTTTTTTCCTCTTCCCCATCAAAGAAACAAAGGTGATTCCTTTAGTTGAGAGATAGGGCACCATTTTTGAATTAATTTGTGAGGAGGAAGATGGCAATTTTGGATGAGACTTAACTTGTGTGTCGGAGTGCACCGGTTACGACGCTGGCACCTTTCTAACACCATTTCTTGTATTTGCAGCTACATTCTCAGACCAGGAGCAGAGTTTCACAATGAAGAAATTCTAGCGACAACACATCAAATTAATTTTTGTAGAAAAATTGTAGAAACACAGAATTTAGAAGTAAGGAACGACAATAGAAAATATCATACACGACGAAGAAAACTGGTCTTGTGCAGGGTTTTACGTGACGACCCAAGCTCATCATACCATAGGATGTAGTAATAAGTCACACTAAAATACATTAGTGCATGCCTGTCATATTAGATCTTGTTGTATTAAACGCCCCTGTGACATCAATTACTATGTTATAGGGTATGTATTTACGACAGGCTCCACATAGACCCTTCATATCAAATATCCGACGTGGCATTTGATGCGATATGGACACATATATGAAAAGCTTATGTGAATTTTGTCGTAGCAAGTCCAAAATAAAATGAGCTTTTATTTTACCTATGGTAAAATATTCGATTATAGATGATGGATACTGAGAAAAAAGCCCATCATCAATAATTATTTAAAAAGTATTTTTTTTATTAGACTAAATGTGGTTAGAAATAATGTTGAAGCCCATAAGACCCTCAAGAGCAAGATGTAGTAGCTTTCAAATAGCTAATAACAATAGACTTACTAAAAATAATTTTCTTGAAATAAAGGTAAGAATAACTAGATTGTAAAATCACTTCTGAATAGGTTGTCTTTTGATAAGACATTCAAAAAAAAAAAAAAAAAAGCTAGTAATCTTAACATCAAAAACTTCAAAGTAGAGGATAACCTATACGATAATATTTTTCGGTTTCTTTGGTCAATAGTTGTTTTCCATCTAGAACTCATGCCTCAAAATTTTCTTAACGTTTATCTTACAACATGCATTGATAATCCAACCAGCTAGGAATAGAACATTCACCACTAAAAAAGAAGGTCAGAAGCGGCGGGTAAACACTGATGTTTTAAATGTTTAATATGACAGACCCAAACTGTTGTGAAAAGAGGCGTCGTATATAATCACAAACAAATACGACGGTTAAAAACCGATGTCTAAATGTTTATTATGACCGACCACACCGTCGTTTTAACATTGTTAAAGCCATCTAGATGCCATTAGGGCGAAATTATCAACGACAGGTCACAACTACAGACTGACGTATATAGAGGTCCACGTGGCAAGTTAAAAACGACGGTTTTTAACTTAGAACCATTGTTTATACACTTATTATAAATGATGGTTCGTGCAATGGCCCGTCGTTTATTTATTTAAATGTGCCACGTGACCATGCTCGAACCGTCATTTATAAATAAGTGTATAAATAACGGTTCCACGTGGCCCGTCGTTTATACATATATATTTTTTTCGGCTTTTATATATTAAATATATTTATTTTTAATAAAATTTTAATTAAAAATATGTTTTCAATTCAAAAAATAATAACTAATAAAAAAACAATAAATAATAAATTTGTTATATTAAATTATACAAAATTGTAAACAATTCTAATTAAAATAACATTATTAATTATACAACAATACTAATTACTAACTACAAAACAATACTAATTACACAACAATACTAATTACAAAACTCTTATACATAATTACTAATTAAGCTAAACTAATAGTGTCATATATTTACACAATAATTTCATTATATTCATACATATTACACAAAACCCTTCGGCTACATATTACATTTTAGAGCAAAATAATGCATTTTTCCATATATTCAATATTTTTCGAGCACAACATATTACATTTTCAAGCGCAACATTTTTGGCTACATAATTTCAATATATTCAATATTTTCGAGCACAATAATGCATTTTTTGAGCACAATAACAAAATACATTCAATATGTTCAATTAAGTTTTTGAGCATAATAAATTCAATATTCAAACTTCAAAATACATTTCGAGCATAAAATAATGCATTTTCACAGTTTTAACATTTGAAACGGGTTCAAATATTTTCACGAGCACAAGTTGAATTTTCACAGGTTCAAACATTTGAAACGGTTAAAAAAAATATATATTCAAGATTGCCGAGTACTCACCTTAAAGTCTTTGGGTTGAAAATAAAGTATTATGCCGTGAAATGAAGCAGCAATTCGACCATAATGGAGAAGATGAGCAAACGGCGGCAAAAGTTCAGGGCTTAGGATTTCTGAAGAAATGGGAGAAAATGAGAGAGAAAAGGCGTGTAATGAATAAAACACAGAGCCAAAACGGTGCTGTTTAAACAAAAACGATGGGCTAGAGACAGGCCCGTTGTTTTTACTCAACGTACATGGCGCAAAATGACGTTGTTTCAACTAAAAATGACGGGCCCATCATTTTTGTTTAATTTTCTTTTTCTTTTTCACCCAGCAGAGGACAGTATGTGCAAGGCATTACAAACAAACACGTCAGTTCACACCAAAACCGACATCTTTAATTGCCAAAAATTATAAATGACTGTTCGAGTGTGGAACCATCATATATACATCACGACGATGACACGTGGTAGACACATGGATGCCACATGTCTGGGGCGTTATAAACGACTGTTCGATTGGAGAATTGTTGTTTATAATGTAGCCAAATACGACGGTTCCCCCTTCGTCTATAGTAAACAGCCAAGACATGTGACATCCACGTGTCTTGGGGCATTATAAATGACGATTCCTCTGGGAACCGTCGTTTATAACCTATAACAACAATGATGGATATTTTTAAACCGTCGTCTATGCTTTTTTTATGCAACTGACCATCGTCTTTATCGCTCTCAAAGTTAATAATCGTCGTTTAATGGATCAACGTCAGTGATCTCCGGACACCGACTATTATATAGAATTAAAAGATGTCATATATGACCTCTTTCTATACACTACGCCAAAAACCCTAATAGGCGACGCAAAACTAGCGTCGCTAATTGTAAACGGAGTCGTAAATTCATGTGTCGCGGAAAGGGGAGTCGCCGAAAGTACAAAAACATTCGCGACGTCCAAATTGCGTCGCCGTAAAATAAGGATTAAGGTGACGCGTAGCATCGCTGATAACCGTTATACATTTGCGACGCAAGTGTCGCAGTATCTTCATCAAATCGGTGACGCAAGTGTCTCTGTTTCTCATTGTTTACGCGCACTTTTGGCCTAGAATCGGAGACGCGTGCGTCGCCTTTTTTCATATAATTGGAGATGCTAGCGTCGCCTTTTCTCCTATTATCGGAGACGCGTGCGTCTCCTATTTTCCTACAATCGGAGACGCACGCATCGCCTTTTATCCTACAATCGGAGACACTCGCGTCGCCTTTTCTCCTAGAATTCGCGCACTTTTCTCNAATAGTTGTATATAAATTTTTATATCTCCTAAGCTATTCAACCAAACACCCTTTAAATTATTACAAATCCTAGAAAACTTTAAAATAATAAGAAAAATTAATGAATCATATGCTATAGCGACATTGCTATTTAAATGATTTTAAAGTTTTTTATTTTATTTTATTTTTTTATTTTCTCTCTCTCTTTTATATTTGTTTTTTCAAACCTGAAATTTGTGAACGAAGGTACGACCAAGCCAACCGTCCCAATCTTCAAATTAAGAACTCCATGCCCGACTCATCCTCTTCTCTCTCCACATATGGCCGAATTCAAAAACCAAACCCAACGCCGATCTTCCAAACTCCGAAGAACAACTCCTTATTTTCTCGGTTGCTTTGGATTTTCCAGGAAAGTTCCCAATAAAAAGTCATCGTCGGAAGCCGTCCGATCCGATGAGGATGCCAAGGAAAACACATGCTGGTTTTCTCGGTCAAGGTGGCGCCTCAAGAAGTCCACCGTCAAAACTGTTCCCGTCAACACCTCAACCGTGTCTGAGAAACCTACCGTCTCGCCGGTCAGCAAGATTCAATCGTCGAAGCTCAAGCCAGAGTCCAAGTCAAAGTCAAAGAAAAACAAGCTGATTATCGTCAAACCAAAATCTCCGACCAAACACAGTCAACCGCCAAGCGAGATTGAGGTTGTGATCGCTGCAACCCCAGATCAAGTCACGAATGTTGAAAAACCTCTCGAGGTATGTTACTCATTATCCCCTCTATAGAATTCATTTTACATTGAGAGGTCAAAAAAATATAAAAAATTAAAAAATTAAAAATTATAATAATTGAAACCTTTTAGCAGCAATTAATTTGAGCTTAATTAAGGCTTTTTTGGTGTTTTATTCGTACTTTCTTTCTGTACGTTTCAGATTAGGTACGGCCCTGCGAATAAACATTCAGTTATTCATCGTCTGCAACCATCCAACGACGACAACACGTGTCAAAAGCGGCTATCATTCGGTCGGAAAATCGAAGCTTTAAGAACAAGTTCCGGAAAAATTGGATCGCCGGAGGTGAACAACACGCCCAAGACTAATCGTTCTGCGAAATTGAACCGCGAGAAAGGGGCTATTCCTTTGCAGACGAAGAATAAGTCCAACCCGCCGGAAAATGTGGCCCCCACTAAGAAATATGACACGCTGGTGGGCGTGTCGGTAATTATGGTGACCTTGATAATACTGCTTTTGTGGGGTAGACTCTGTGCCATTCTTTGTACGTCTGCATGGTTTTATTTCGTTCCCCGACTAAGTTCGGCAGTGAAAAACGACGGCGTTCTTGTCGAGAGAACTCCGACAAGAAATCCAAAAGCCGTGGATTTGAATTCCGGTGAATACAAGAGGAAGGTTGTTTTAGAGGGCTTTCTTGAGAGGACTCGCAGGAGCCCATCGTGATGAATTTTTGTATTTTCCAAGCTAGCCAGCCAGCAGCCATTTTGAAAACGAAGGAGTGCACGTTAGTCGCTGCGGTTCTTGTTTTGCTAAAGTGAGCAGGTTGGCATTTTGTGTAAATTAGTCACACAAACTTGTCCAAATTGTGAAGAAAGAAAGAAAAAGTCGAAATGTTTCTAGAAGTTTGTATTTATTTATTTACTTATTTTTGGAAAAAATTGTAAAATTTCAATCGCCTTCTATTGTTTCAACTTTTTAGTCTTTCTTTCACCAAAAAAAACTTTTTAGTCTTTCTTTAATTTGCAGTTGGGGATATCACGTGCTTTTGGTGTCGAACACGTGTTATGGGTAATTTTCGGCTGGATGGTAGACGTAGACTGGGCTCCATGCCCAATGTTACATGGCCGTCAGTCAGTTTTAGCTGTCTTGGTTTCAATCGCCAAACCACTAGAGTTAAAAGAGAGAGACAAAAATCTTACCAAATTGTTTTTCATTTTGTCAAACAATCTCTAACTAATAGCCTTAATCAGTCTCATTTTGGATTTTTTAATCAGAAACGCAAATTTCCCATTACGTATACATCTTATTTTGGGGGAACATAAAAGATTGTAAAACCAAAATTTGCATAAACAAATGGAAATGGGTTTGGTGCGTTACCAAATTCTCAGTGTGAATTTTTTCCTTTGCTTACATGGGATGTGGAGCCTCAAAACATACATGTCGAAACGATCAAATTGCCCAGTAGCAATCCATGAATCGTGTTAGGTTTAAGGTTGGTAAGCTCGACCAAACACATACAGATTTAAAATCATATTTTATGTGATTATAAATTATGAACAATATATTTAATATACCAATGAGAATAGATAAGGTTGATGGATATGATAAGTTTGTTGATTCGGATGAGTTACTTTCATGGCTGTTAATTTGTATGGGTAAAATAAGATTCATCTCCTGGGAATTGGGTGTTAATAAGGGGTGACTAAACATAATATGTATATGCATATATATATATATATATTCAATTAATAAATAGATCCAAAAGAGCAATAATTGGGCATCTAAATTCAATGAAAATTGCTCTGTTCATACCAATGCGTCTATGGGAGCTTTTCATTCAAGACCATGTAAAATTCATGATTTTGAAATTATTTTTTCTGTGTGAACCCGAATAACGTTAAGAAAAATTGAATTCAGAAAAAAACAAAAATCCATAGCATTATATAGATTTATAGATTATAATTAATATAACATATAGAGATTGAGATACCTTAAGCAAGTCCAACCCAATATCTGAATTGGGCTATTCCATCCGTTTGGTATTATATAGATATGATAATATGTGGCAATATGTTTGTATTATATTATATTATATTTGTATTAAAATTTGTCAATATAAATTTTACATTTTGAATTTTTATGTTAAAATATATAAATCTAAGCTCTAAAAAGTATATGCATAATTGTATCATGTTAAACTAAATTTAATGTTTGCACTGTATTATATTGTATTCGTATCAAAATTTATTTATCTAAACTTGATTCACTCACCAAATTTTCATGTTTAAATATTCAAATTAAAACTCTTAAAATTTTGTGAAAGTGTTAAAATTTACTATATAATATGTCTACATTGCCTAAAGGATGAAGTTGGGATGTTCATCGATTCGAAACCGATCTATTTTTGAAATAACTAATCCGATCCAATTATTAATCTGTGTTATTTTTTTAATCCGATCCATACATTAAATCAAATTCAATCCAGTTAGTAATTGGATTGTATTGGTTTGGTTAATCGGTTTGGCTTCAACTTTTATTTAATTTTTTTAAACTTTTTAAAATTTAATTTTTGAGATTTTTTTACTTTAAATATTTGACATTTGAGCTATTTTTTGTACTAAAACTTTGTTGTGCTTAAATTTTGTTTAAAAAATTATGTTTTTTTTTTAAAACCTAACACATACAGTGCTCACAAAGTAATCCATAAAAAAATATTTTTTTCAAAATCTAACACATAAATGATTAAAAAAATAACAGGACAAATAAACATATTAAACTAAAACAAAACAAAATTACTACAATAATACAATAATCCAACTCCAAATTTAAGTTAATATAACAAAGCCTACATACCAATAATATTAAACTAATTGCCATATCTTTTGTAAAAAAAATAGTTGGTTCGGTTTGTATTGGTTTGGTCAGTTTTTAACATCAAAAACCAAACTAAACCAAACCGGCTATCGATTTTGAAAATTTAAAACTGATCCAATCAAATTACACTAAAATAACCGATCCAAACAAATTATATTATATTAGATCGGTTGATTTTATTNCAATTTAAAATTTAAAATAAAATCTTAACAGACTTAATCACTGTTATCTAGATTTTATCTTATCAATAATTTAATTATATCAGATAACAAATTATCTTATAATCAAATTTAAATTAAATTGAAATACAGAGAGAATTATCAAATAAGATAATATCTCAAGTGGGAACAAGATCATAAATCCAACAGGTTTCCCGAGCCTTTGTATACAGTATTCTTTTTCATTCTGACATATTGTCTTTGAATTTCCATGAAAAGGTTCTCTATATATATAGTCAATCTCTTATGAGGAATCGTGGATTTAATTAAATAATGGATGCTTACGTAGCTAGATGCAATTGTTATTTTAAAATTAAAACTAAAAACATAAATGGGATGTAGCAACCCTTGGCACTTTTCATGCATACTGTCAAATTCAAATTAAATAAGCTCTAAATACAGTTTGGTTACCTGTATATAAGCAGGTTCGTTTTAGTCTCTCCTTAATCTTTCTGTTCCATTCTCTTATTTTGTGCTTGTCATTTACTCTGTTTCTCAAACAATTTTGTCTATATGCTTATCATAGCACAAATAGAAAGTTTATGCTAATAGTCTGTCTTTTTCTCCTAAAATGCATAACAATAGAATAACTTTCTTTGGTACATTTATTAGATCCAAGAAGAAGTTCAGAGCTTAGTTGGGCAACACGCTTCGACATTATTCAAGGTGTTGCTAAAGGTATCCTATATGTCCATCACGATTCCTGTTTAAGGGGTAATACACCGAGATTTGAAGGCCAGTAATATTATCTTAGATGTAAGGATGAATGCCAAAATATCGGATTAGCACGGATTTTCCCAGAGACAATAGGCCTAGCTAATACTCAAAGGGTCAAGGGAACCCTGTAAGTATTCTTTTTGTTCTAAAATTTGCCAACTGCTGCTATTTTCTCAATGTCATTTTGTGCATATTGTTGGTGTCATGGGTTTGTGAATAATGTAAAGACTCCATCTGAACTTAGTTGGGTCCTTTATTTTCCCGTAATCATAGACTATGCTTTAAATTTTTGCTTGTATAGGAATTCATGTAGTTGTACATTTAATTAGTCTGTACAGAGAACTTTTTTGCTGCTGGAGGAGAATTGCTTGTACTATGCTTAATCTATAAGCTTGCTCAGTGACACAAGCCTTTGGTTTGAATCCAGGTTCAGCATATGAATTAACATATTTTAATTTGACAGGCTAGCTCATTGTATGTATCTGCTCATATGACCATCATATGAATGGAAACGTTGCTGCAATTTCCACTTTCAAACTTTTAATTGTTCTGAACTTGATCTATCAATTTATGTTCTAGCAAGTATATGTATTCAATCTAATATATAGATGCCAATAAATTGCTAGTTCAATGGAGTTTTAAGAACTACTCCTATACCAACAGATGCCATTTACCAGGGGTGTTAGACACCATTTTCTAATTCTCATGTCAGTGAGGACACAATATCGAATCCAATGCCATTCAGGTACTAATTAAACATTAACATGTCTGAATAATTTACTGCAGTGGCTATATGTCATCGGAGGAACATTTTCAGAGAAATCTGATGTGTATAGCGTTGGAGTGTTACTGTTAGAGATAGTTAGCGGCAAGAAGAATAACAGCTTCCACCATCATGACCAACAGCTAAGCCTGATAGCTTATGTGAGTTCATATTTACTGATCTTGAATCTTGATATGTTATTTGGATCTTCTTGAACTTCATTCTGATGGAGAGGATCATATACTAGGCATGGCAACTGTGGAGTGAATGCAGGGCATTGGAGTTAATGGATGAAGCATTAGCCAACTCATATCGTTCATCAGAAAGTGATGAGATGCATAGATGTTGGGCTTCTGTGCACACAGGACCATGCCATGGATAGGCCAACTATGCCAGAGGTAGTGTTCATGCTAAGCAATGAAACAGATCGTCCAAAACCCAAACAACCATTGTTTTATTCTCAAAGCTTTGATCTTCGACCACAAAGTGGTACAAAATGCTACACAAATGAAGCAACCATATCAATGCTCGAAGGGCGATAAGTTAACTAAATTTTGGTACTTGAGAATGCAGTGAAATCTGGTCCTTCTTTTGAAGTTCATGTATTTAGTAGCAAGATCTTCTTTGATCATTTTGTTATTTTCTTTTATTAAAAGTTTATTGATTTCTACGATTTAGCAACAGAGTAGGTATCATGTCTTTCTACAATTATTAGTTCATTGAGAATGAAGTGACTGCAAATTGTTGTTTATGTCTTTTGTTTTGCATTGACTTATTAACAGTTATTGTCTTTTCTACAATTAACGGTTCATTGTACGTCTTTTGTTTTGCTTTGTTTTTCCTGAATCAATTATACTTGTAAGGGTCCGTTTGGTACGCAGGATCGGATTAGATCGGATATAGCTGGCATGATTGGATCGGACAGGATAATGCTGGATTGGATTTCTTAAATCCTGTCCTGTGTTTGGTGCAGGACCGGACTGGATCGGATATGATATACTATGTTTTGTGCAGTTTCGGACTGGACTGGATAAAAATTTAACTTTTCAATATATTTTATATATTTTTTATTATAGTAGAAATTGTAATTTTAATTATTAATGTAAATATACATAATGTAAATTATTAATGTAATTATAGTAAAATTACATTCTAACTCGTATTCTTCTAAAACAAATTCTCATCTCAGATAAAATAAAATACTAAAAAAATTATTTATAAAATAGAGCCCACAAGAGATGTCACATCCTTAAAGGCAAACATGCTACTTTGTTTACAGAAATATCAACTACAAGAAACATAACTAAATTAAACCAAACTACTAAATCAACCACAAATGGTCTCAGGTTAAGAAGCCATTGTCATCAGGCATCAGTCACCAGCATAAGCCAGGGATCAATAAAAAAAATGCAAAAACCAGATTGGAAGAAAAAAAAAATGCAGAGTTGTATACAAGAGAGATCATGACACTTCTCACTGTGCTGTTGACTTTTCTCATCATGTTCTAATTCCTCAACCAATTGGTTTGTTCTATGCTCAATTTCTGCAATTTTGTATTGGAAAATCTTAAGTCAATCATCATATGCTTTTATGCAGAAAGAGACTAGAAAATTCTGATGGTCTTCACTCACAGCAAAATATAAATAAATAAATAAAAACAAAATGAAAACACAAATTCAAAGCATGCTAGATTTCTGTTTCAGCAATTGCACATCGGGCAAATTGAGATGGCCTCTAAGCCTCTACATGTTTGGGGCCTAAGCGGTAATTGAGATGGCCCTCAATAAATTTTGTAAAAAAGTTCAATATTGGCATGGGCACAGGCACAAGCTCGTGTTGTACACGAGCATGACATGTATTCGGCACAAATACGGCACAGACACATAAGTGCTTGGGCCCATAACAAGTTTGTCACGGTACAAAAATTAAATAGGCTAGTACAAATACAACACGAAAAATAAATAGACTGGCACAAATATAGCATAAACACAAACGGATAGGCTTTTAAATGGACCGAATTAGCACAGCACGATCCACTTTACACCTTTAGCTCAAACCAATATAGTGCATGTTACATATACTACACTTTTAATAATTGATGAAAATATGGTTGCATATGTTGATTTTTGGTATATGGCTGAGAAATTTTCAAAGATAAAATGTTAGTAATTCTCTAGTTTTGTGGTGTTTTGTTTTGACTTTATCTTTAGCTTGAAAAAGAAGATGAATAAAAGAGAATAAGAGTTACAATCATGCTATAGGAACCATCTAATCTACTAAAATATGTACTAAGTGTACACAAATCATTATTTGATTAATTTATATTTAATTATATTTATATTTTTAATAGTTTATTTATTCACGTTCAAGTTACATTAATATGTTAAATAATAAAATAATAATATATATGTATTTTTTATTTTGCTAAAAATAATACATATGTATTTAGTAGATATTTTAGTAGATTTGATAATATCTTTTAGTATTACTCTAAAACTGCTTTGAGAGTAGGGTTTTGATCGAATAACAATTGCAGAATTAAATTGGACTGTATAAAGTATAATTTGATATGTTTATAGTATTGTGAAGTATGTACAATTTTTATTAAATGATAGAATATAATATCATGATAAAGTAATGATTTGGATTCTATTTAATTTATTAAAATATTAATATTTTATTAATTAAAATATTATTCAATAGTCAAAATATTATACATTTTATTCTCACAGCCAGTTTTACCAAAAAAAATATTTTTACTCTTTTTCTTTTTTAATTTCCTACAACCACTGTCAGTTTAGTTTCTTGGATGAATGCACGCAAACCAGTTGCTTCTCGAAGAGCCTATTGGGATGCTCCCATCTTGGAGCCTTCAAAATATCATATATTTTAATTTATCAAAATAAAATTTTCACTAAAAAAATATATGCATTATTTTCAGGTCTCTTATTTTCCTTTTAATTTGTTAATTTTTTTTTTTGGGAAACAAACATAAAATTAAGAGAAAAAGACAACCACAAGTATTCAGATGAAAAAGATTGTGTTTCCAATATGGGAGGCTTCTGCGATGATTTTTTTTTTTTTTTTTTTTTCTAATGGTAATATTCTTCCTTTCGGTCGATGGGTGTCCATAGAAATCACAATATTTTTCAACCAAATCCATATTTTACTATTTTCACCAAAAAAAAAAAATCCATATTTTACTATTGTTTTCTTAAATAATCAAGAAATCAAAACTTGTGTTCCTTGAATTTACGCATCAGAAGTCGAGGAGCGGAATGTAAGTAAGGAGCGAGAGTCCTTATCTTTCTCCGCTTGATAATATCACTCATTAGAGAAGGAGTTTAGAAATTTGATGATTGGAAAATTATAACTGTGAGACTGAATTTGTACATCCTTTCCTATTGAGGTACTAAACACCGAATAAAAAATAAATCCAAAAATAATCCAATCTTCTCATCTTTTTAAACACCGAATAACTTTATTTAATTAAAATCAGAACTATCACTAATAATATATTATTAAAGATAAATATAAAATTTTTGCCACTGTTTGTTTTTTTTATAACAATATATTTTTAGATTTATTATTAAATATATATTTTTAGTGACAACATTCATTTTAACAAATTAAAAATATTTTTATTGTAAAATTACATACATATATATAAAAAAATTCTAAAATAAATATATTTTTATTTTATTAAAATAAAAATTGTCACTAATAACTTGCTTCTAGTGACAAAATAACTTGCTTCTAGTGACAAATCTTAACTTTTTATCATTTATAATTTATTTTTAATGATGATATTTTTTAATTGTCAATAAAAATATATATAGAAAAATTCTAAAATTAAAATATTTTTATTTTAATAAAATAAAATTGTCACTAATGATATGTTATTAGTGACAAATTTAAAATTTTCGACACTATTTATTTTTTAAATTTGTTACTAAACATATACTTTTAGTGACAATTTTTATTTTATTATATAAGTAATATATATATATATATATATATAAAAGATCATACCACCATCTTCAAAGTGACTATTTCCTAAAGTTTTTTTAAGACAACTTTGATTTTTTATTTGAGCAAGATATGAAGCCTCCAAATGCTAAATATTTATACTTTTGATACTCTACAACTGCATTTCAATGTCTGACTAAATAAAAAAAAATAGTAGATCATAGTATATATGTACTAACATAGTTTATTATTTACGGATACTTATCACTCTCAGACATGACTGAGTCTAAACATAAAACTTTGGATGTGAACTTAGTCGAGGCATGGACTTTCCACTTCTTTAGGTTTGCTTTGTCTCAAACATTTTGTGAGCGATAGTTTCTAACATTTTGAGGAATGACTTATTGGCTTGGCACAGTGATTTTAACAAAAATATTATCTTGGACAAATTATTTCAGATTGATATATTATTTTTAAAAATTTCATTCTCGAACAATTATAAAGTTCTTGCAGACTGAAATAAAAAATTTAAATGTTTAGAATACATGCATATTATCTCGGATATGCATGTAAATAGTAAAATTGTCACATTTTTAATAGCATAAATCAAAAGAATGTATGCAATCCAATATTCATATGCCGGACAGATCTATATTATTCAGTTTATGTTTACCATTTTTTTTTAAAGTAAAATTGACAATTTTTTTTAGTGAAAAAGCAAAAATAAAATTTAATGTGTGTATATAGTGTATTTAACAAGTTTTGTACTGAATAAATCTATCCTAAAAATTATTATTTGTCACTGGCGTCAATAAATAATTTTCTAATTTGTTTATTTGACTTGCTGATAGAGTTGCCTTTTCTACAATATAATTGGGTATGTGGTCTAATTTGGATGCTTTGAATTGTCAAAAATTTCTTTAGTCATTTTGTTGACGATTCTTCTGTATTGTTCACAACAAAAAGAAAAAGAATTGCTTGAATTATATTCATAGTTGCATTTCGATTCATAAATTTTTATTATTTTTTTTTCACTTTAATCATTGAATTTAAGTTTTTGATACATTTTGATCTTTAAACTATTTTTTTATCTGCTTTTTAACGTTTTTAAGACAATACAGTGTATTTAATGTAACATATAAGAGTGTTTTTGAAATTTTCTAAATCGTTGTTTCTTTGTTAAAATAGATGCATTATCTGTCTTAAAACTTTTAAAATATAATTTAGGGACCAAAGCACACCAAAACATAAAATTTAGAGATCAAAGTGCCAAACAAAAATTTAAAAACCAAAGTACAATTATGATCATAATTAGGAACTAACATATCTAATAACCAAAAAGAGAAAAAGAAAAATGGAATCAAAAGGGGTATGATATATTTATTTTCAATGGGTTGAAAATAAAAATAAATAAATAATTTATACGCTTTTTATTAAATTGTCGTTTTTCTCTTGCTTTTATTCATTGTCCTTGGTTAAACATAATTCATGAAATTGAGGGCCTTAGTTAGAATTTTGAAACTTGAGAGTTTTATTTTATTTTATTTTCTTGGACCTATTTCAAGTTGGAAAAGTGCGGTTTAGACTATTTGCCAATTATAGTAAAATTTCTGTAAATTAGGTATCTGTTTGCTTAAACTCATGGATTTCATATAGTGATAATACTTTCGTACTGAGTCAATGTAATACGTTCCTTTCAAAATAAATAAATAAATTTGATGTTTACTTTAGTGTTTTCATTTATTCTTTTTCTGTAATTAATTGAAATATCTAAGAAACTCTAATTATTATTAATTGATATTTGAGATAATAGCAAATTAAAATACAATTAAGTAGAAAACGAACAAAAAACCAACACTTTACTAAACCACCTTAAGTCTTTTATTATCTGGTTAGATTTAATAATTTGACATAAAGCTTTTTCTTTTTTTTTTAATAATTATTTGAGAAGAATTTTGTATCCAAAAAAGATTGAACCTCTTGCTTGGAAGTGTACTTTTAATAATTTTACTACAGAGTGAAGCTCTTACTTTTTTTTTTTTTGAGTAAGCACTGAGCATTTTGAGACTTGAATAGCCAAAAAAATAAAACTCAACGACTCTCTGGTTATAATTTGAATTTTATCATTTGTCATTGTTGATGATCATGGCTAGTAGGATTGCAATTTATGTAATAAATTTTAATTAAAAATATTTAATTATATTTTATTTTTTAAAATTAAATTTTAATAAAAAAGTAACATTCCAATGGTAACTGATTAAAATATTATTTAATAAGTTTTTGTTAACAAATTAGATAATATCAACAGCAAGAATAAGAACACAGTATTTATGAAGTTCGGCAATTGCCTACGTCTTCGGCTCCAGTGGGAGCAGTCGCTATATTATCAAAGTGTTTGAAGGATTTACAAACCTAGTTTCATATCTAACTCTCCGATCTCACACAACAAATACAGTAGAAGAACTAACAAGCTTTCTCTGTAAACACACAGCAACAAGAACCCTAGATCACACAGATTCGAAAGAGGGAAGAAGAAGAACACACAGATACACACAGAAAATTCTTTTTCACTCTCGCACCTCAGCAGCTAACCTTAACAGTAGCAACGAATATATACGAGTATCAAAGATCACGCAGATGTCACGTGCCGCAACTCGGGTTGGATATCATGCGGGCTTTGACACAAAGGCAGAACAACTTTGGGCTTAAGTAACAAGAGTAACAGGCCTGCAAAACAGAGAGAAGACCAAGATACAAAACGACACAGTATGGACAAGCATAAAGATATGTAAATGTGAATTAATCATAACAATTCTCCACCTAATTCACATTTACATAACAGTATAATATAGCAACTAGCTACAACCACCTTCTTAACACATAAGTTAGATAAAACATACATAATTAATTTACTCCTATTCGGAGTAAATATTTGCAAGTTTTAAACTTGCTATAAGAAAGAGTTTTGGTGCCCATATCAGCAGGATTACATTCAGTTGGAATCTTTGCTAATTTAAGAACATCTTTAACAAGTAAATCTCGAATGAAATGATATTTTACTTGTATATGTTTTGAACGTTCATGAAAAACAGGATTTTTAGACAGATGAATAGCACTCTGACTATCAGAATATAAAACTACTTCATGTTTCAAAACATTTAATTCAGATAACAACCCTTTAAGCCAAACAACTTCTTTTGCTGCCTCAGTAACAGCAATATACTCAGCCTCAGTAGTAGAAAGTGCAACAACAGACTGAAGTTGAGATTTCCAAATAACACAGTTACCACACAAAGTAAAAGCATAAGAAGATATAGACCTCCTATTATCTCTATCCCCTGCATAATCAGAATCCATGAATCCTACTAAATCAATTTCATTTTGACTCCTTTTGTAAACCAAACGTTCAAACTCAGTATATTTCAAATATTTCAACAACCATTTCACAGCCTCCCAGTGAGGTCTGCTAGGATTTGACATGTATCTACTCAAAGCACTAATAGAATGTGAAAGATCAGGTCTCGTACAAATCATCATATACATAACAGATCCAATAGTATTACAATAAGTAACAGACATCATATCATTTTTATCAAAATCAGAAACAGAACATTGATCACTTGAAAACTTAAAATGATCTCCTAAAGGCACATAAGCAATTTTAGAAGTATTCATAGAGAACTTAGAAATTACATTTTTCAAATAAGATGTTTGAGTAAGTTTCATTTCAAGTTTAAGTCTATTTCTAGTAATACTAATACCAAGAATCTTTTTAGCATGACCAAGATCTTTCATATCAAATTCGGTTTGAAGAAGATGTTTCATATTTTCAATAACAGTAAAATTGGGACCAGCAACAAGCATGTCATCAACATAAAGTAACAAGAAAACAACTTTATTACTAGACAAGTCTCTAAAATACAGACAGCTATCAAACTGACTTCTTGTAAAACCATTTTGAACTACAAACGAATCAAAACGTTTATATCACTGTCTAGGAGACTACTTTAAACCATAAAGAGACTTTTTTAACAGACATACAAGTTCTTTACTATTTTTGTTAACTTTATACCCTTCAGGTTGATCCATGTAAATAGTCTCATCTAATTCACCATGTAAGAAAGCAGTTTTAACATCAAGTTGTTCTAGCTCCCAATCAAAATTCACAACAAGAGACAAAATAATTCTGATAGTAGTATATTTAATAACAGGAGAGAAAATTTCATTATAATTCACACCCTCAACTTGAGTAAACCCCTAGCAACCAACCTAGCTTTAAACCTTATAGGTTCTGAACTAGACATACCTTCCTTAACTTTATAAATCCACTTACAACCTACCATTTTCTTACATGAAGGAGGAGAGACCAGAATCCATTATCGGTTTTGGTGAAGAGATTTCATCTCTTCAGCCATAGCCTCCTTCCACTATTTAGACTGTTTAGAATTGATGGCTTCTATAAAGGACTTAGGTTCACTATCCACTAGGTCATTAAGGGTTACAAGGGCATAGGACATATACTCAGCATGAGCATATTTCTTATTTGGTTTAACTTTCCTCTTTGATCTATCCCTGGTAAGTAGGTATCCCGGAGAGGCTAAATGACTAGATTTAGTCTCACTTAGGTTATCATTCCCTTGAAAACCTAAATCCATTTGAGTTTCTACACACTTAGTTTCTGTGTTCTCAATCTCAGTAGGTTTACCTTTATCTAAGGTATTTTCACTTGGACTAGTTAAGGAAGTTTCACTCTCATCTTCCTTATCATTCTCCACCTCAGGGAATAACTCAAACTCTTTAAATTCTTTATCTAAAAACTCTAGAGACCCGAAATGACTTTTTCCTTGCAAGGCATAGACAATTCATTAAACACAACATCCTTACTTATTATAACATTGAAGTCATGTCCCTCTTTTATCTAGAGCCTATATCTGTTGACACCTATAGGATAACCTAAGAACACACACTTCACACTCCTAGGTTCTAGCTTACCCTCAGATTGGTGTTCATAAGCTGCACAACCAAACACCCTTAGTCTACTAAAGTCTGGTCTATTCCCAGACCATACTTGCTCAGGAATATTAAAATTCAGCACAGTAGAGGGAGATAAATTCACAAGATAAGCATCAGTCATTACAGCTTCACCCCAAAAAACAGTAGGCAAACCAGATGAAATCATCATACATCTTACTTTATTTAATAAAGTTCTATTCATTCTTTCAGCAATGTTATTTTGTTGTGGTGTGTGCTTAACAGTTCTGTGTCTTAACATACCAACAGATTTACTAAAGCTATCAAATTTAGAATTACAAAACTCTAAGCCATTGTCTGTTCTTAAGGTTTTTACAGATCTATTAGTTTGGTTTTCAACAAGAGTTTTCCATTCTTTAAATTTTTGAAATGCCTCATCTTTAGACTTTAGAAGACAGATCCAAACTTTTCTTGAGAAATCATCAATAATGGACATAAAATATCTATTTTCAGATTGAGTTTGTATTTTAGCAGGACCCCACAAATCAGCATGCACATAGTCAAGTATGAATCTAGATCTTTTAGAACTAGAATTGAAACTTAGCCTATTCTGTTTTCCTAAGACACAGTTTTCACAGAAGTCAAGCTTATTCATTTTATCATTACCAAGAAAGTTTTGTTTATGCAAATAATACAAGTCATTTTCACTCATATGACCTAATCTATTATGCCACAATAAAGTTTTATTAACATCAGAACTAACAGACACATTGCTGTCACTAGAAACAGTTTTACCAAGCATAATATACAATCCATTTCTTTTTACTCCTTTCATAACAATAGCAAAATCTTTATGAACATACATAAAACCATTCTTTGTTTTACAAGACATACCAAATTCATCTAGCATACCTACAGATATTAAGTTCCTTTTTAAACCAGGTACATGTCTCACATTTGACAGAATTTTAACAGATCCATCATACATTTGAATTTTAACATTTCCAATTCCAATCACTTTGCAAGAAACATCATTGCCTAACAGTACTTGACCACCATTAGAGACATTATAAGAACAGAAAGCATTTAAATCAGGGCACATATGATGTGAACAACCAGAATCCAAAACCCATTCATCATTAGACAAACTTGAAGAAACCATTAACACTTCAGCATTGTTCACATAAATATTACAATGAGACATATCAGAATTACCCTGATTAAAACCTATTTTTCTATCATTTTCATCATTTTTCTTTTTAAAACAGTTTTGGATGTAATGGCCTTGTTTCTTACAGTAATAGCATTTTCTGTTTGGTGCCTGTGATCTACTCTGATTTTGCTGTGAGTTACTCCTAGGAACAAACCTAGATCTAGTTCTGCCACTGTTAAAATTATTGTGATTTATACGTCTTTTAATGAAGTTCTTGCTCCTAATACTAAGACCTTCAATTTTAGAGGTAGATTTTAATTCTAGATCCTTAGACCTCAAAGCAGTAACAACAATATCAACTGATAAAGTATCACGACTATATTTAATCACATTTTTAACATCTTTATACATTTCAGGCAAAGTATTTAACAAAATCACAGCATTATGTTCATCAGAAAAATTCACTTTACTATTAGCAAGACTTAACAGAATATGATTGAACATGTCAAGATTTTGATCTAAATCTTTAGAACTATCCATTTTAAAACTAAAGAATTGTTCAAGTAAATATATACGATCAGGCAGAGATTTTTCAAGGAATAATTTTTCAAGAGTAGTCCACATTTCAAGAGAAGTTTTCACGGTACTTACCTTTCTCAGGACACTATCAGACAAATGTAGTATGATGGTACTTAGAGCAATCTCATCAGTTTCGATTTTCTTATCATCCGAGACAATACTGGTAAACGAGGAATCAATAGCCTTAGCTACTTTCATTTGGGTAAGAACAGCTTTCATCTTCTTACGCCAAAGGAGAAAATCTCCTTTGCTGTTAAAGATTTCAACATCCACACGAGTAAAGAACAAGTAAGATTAAATTCACACAGAGAACAAAGGT
The DNA here is from genome assembly GCA_003254975.1 of Ochetophila trinervis. Taxonomy (NCBI): domain Eukaryota; kingdom Viridiplantae; phylum Streptophyta; class Magnoliopsida; order Rosales; family Rhamnaceae; genus Ochetophila; species Ochetophila trinervis. The sequence goes on along the minus strand of QANX01002693.1, from coordinate 99,929 downwards.
TAACACGAAGTAATTATAATACAAAAAACCAGTAAAACAAATTTACTCAGAATAAAGACAAATTTACATAGAGGAGGATTAACACAAAGTAATTGCAAAACAAATTAATCAGTAAAACAAATTTACTCAGAGATAAGAAACACAAACAAATGAAGCAGAGAGTAAATAGGGGAATCAAAACAAAGTAGATAACGAAATCAACAGAAAGGTTGATTCCATAGCAAAAAAATGTTTCCAAAAAACCTATTACCCTAGGACCTCAAGGAACGGAAAAACTGGCTTAATAGAAGTTCGGAAAATTCTTGAGACAGTTTATCACTCTTTCAGAACAAATCAAGAAGGAAAAGAAAAAGAAAACAAAGTCTTTAATCAAGATAAAAAGACTCAGATTCTCCAAGAAAAAATCTAAAAAACCTTAGATTCTCCAGGAACCGAAATCCTACGTTCTCTAGATTTTGGAAACCACACAGTACAAGAAGAAAAATCACACAGAGATTCACACCGACCTTTACGGACCTACATACAAGATGCAGAGCCTTCTCAGATCTTATGCGAAAAACTCACCAACAGAAATCATACAATTAAAGAAAACTAAAAGACACTTAGTGATCAAACAGAAATATTACAATCCTTATGAACCTACACAGGGAATGTGCAGAGCCTTCTCGGATCTTTGTAAACAAAACATATACAATAAAGATATTGTGCAGGAAACAAATTCCGAAAGAAAGAGATGAAGTAGAGATATAGAACATTAACCGGCACAGACAATCTTCTACATTGGAAGAAGGCTCTGATACCAAATGTTAACAAATTAGATAATATCAATAGCAAGAATAAGAACACAGTATTTACGAGGTTCGGCAATTGCCTACATCATCGGCTCCAATGGGAGCAATCGCTATATTATCAAAGTGTTTGAAGGATTTACAAACCTAATTCCATATCTAACTCTCCGATCTCATACAACAAATACAGTAAAAGAACTTACAAGCTTTCTCTATAAACACACAGCAACAAGAACCCTAGATCATAGAGATTCGAAAGAGGGAAGAAGAAGAACACACAGATACACACAGAAAACTCTTTTTCACTCTCGCACCTCAGCGGCTAACCTTAACAATAGCGACGAATATATACGAGTATCAAAGATCATGTAGATGTCATGTGCCGCAACTCAGGCTGGATATCATGCGGGCTTTGACACAAAGGCAGAACAACTTTGGGCTTAAGTAACAAGAGTAACAGGCCTGCAAAACATAGAGAAGACCAAGATACAAAACGACACAGCATGGACAAGCATAAAGATATGTAAATGTGAATTAATGATAACAGTTCTAGAGTACTGGAAAAATAACATTTTTCTAAAATTATTATTGTTTTCATCGTTAGGGGCTGCGTCAAACTAAAACAGTTTACTTTTTTGTTAGTCAACATATAAATGGAAGTAACAAACTCTGATCATCAAGAGATTAATAATAGATATATAATAATGATGATATCAACGAAAATGATAGGATGGCAATTCTTAATAGAAGTCAATGGAGAAAAAAGATAACACCTTTATTTATTTATTTTTATAGTGAAACTCAATACAAAGCACCTAATTGTCAATGAAATGATAGGATAGCAAAGCTAATTCTTTTCATCCTGGTTTAGCTTCTATAATTCTACTTTTAGGCTATATAATATATGATAAATTTTAAATAGAAATAATTAAAAAAAAATTCTATTTATCTGCAAATTTTCATAGTTTTGCAATGCAATCAAAGAAGGGATTGAGGGCTTTGACAAAACACATACATATTACTCTTGGAAAATGCACGCCATACACAGATATTGCAAGGAATTTGGTTTCCTCTCTATATTTGTTTTGTTGCACTATTTTCCAGCACCTTCTTGCTATGCAATTTATAACATAACTTCATTCCAAGCATTATCTCAAAGACAAACTCTGGTCTCCCCAAGCCAAATTTTCGAGTTGGGATTCTTCACTCCTAATAATTCTGGCAATCAATATGTGGGCATCTGGTACACCAAGAAAATTTCTCCAAGTAAAGTAGTTGTTTGGATCGCCAACAGAGAGAATCCTCTAGCACTCACAGACTCTGCTGCAACTCTTGCAATTGGCAGCAATGGAAATTTGAATCTTGTGGATGGGAAGAAAAAGTCAGTCTGGTCAACCAATATTCCTTTCCCATATTCAAATGCTTCAGCTGCAGTGCTTTTAGACAATGGAAGCTTGGTTCTCAAAGACAGTGTATCAGGACAAGTTTTATGGCAGAGCTTTGAACATTTCGGTGATGCACTACTGCCCAAAGTAAAACTGGGTTTTAATGATCGAACCGGTGATAGATTCGTGTTGACTTCCTGGAAAACCGAAACCGATCCATCACCAGGGAACTTCACGGTGGGGCTTTCGCAGCAGAGACCTTCAGAAGCTTTTGTTTGGATGAATGGATCAAGTCCTCGGTGGAGAAGCGGGCCATGGGACAATACCAAGTTCATTGGGGTGCCTCAAATGGCTCCGATATATCTAAATGCATTCAAACTGGATGAAGATAGGGATCAGGGTATAACCACTTTCTCTTTCAACCTTGACAGCTATGCATTTATGTTCATTTCATCAGAAGGTGTTCTCAAGATTATGATGAAAGAAAATGACACGGACTGGTATGTTTATTGGCAAGCACCAAATAGCACATGCGAAGCATATGGGGCGTGCGGACCTTGTGCGATTTGCATATGGGAATATTCTGCAGTCTGTAAATGTTTGAAAGGCTTTGTACCCAAATCGAATGAGGAATGGAGTAAAGGAAACTGGACAGGAGGGTGTGTTAGGCGAGCACAATTAGTCTGTGAGAGAAGCAATGGAGGAAAAAAGGACTGGTTTTGGAAGAAGGGTATGTTGAAACTTCCTGATTTTTATACATTGGTGCTGCTTGATGCTGCAGATAGCTGCGGAAGATGGTGTCTGAGTAATTGTTCTTGCATAGCTTATGCATTTGTAAATGGGATAGGGTGTCTGGTTTGGTCAAATAGCCTTGTTGATATTCAGGAATTCCCTGATGGTGGACAAGATCTTTTTCTTCGACTTGCACATTCAGAACTGGGTGAGCTTTTGTTTTTTGTTATGGATATCCTTTTTTCTATGGAGAGCCTGAAAATTTTATTGTTTGTTTATTTATTTGATTCAGATGGAGGTCAACAGATCAAGAAGGTTATCATCAGCCTAGCAGCTATTTGTTCGAGTGCCATCTTAGGTGGCTTATTTTTTGCTTGGTATAGGTTGAGAGCTAAGCAAAACGGTAAGCAAAACAGAGGAGGCTTAGCACCTATATGTGTGTTAAAATGTGTTTTGTCTTGATTTAGATGGCCTAGTAGATCCTAATAGCTTAAACATTTCGGGTTAATGATAACATAACTGGCTAACACTGAACAAATTGAAACAGAAAGACACACAAAAGAATAAAAAATTATTTGACTCGCTCTGACAACATCTATTTTTTCCATCTTCATAGCAATGCTCTATGTATCAAGTTACTTGATTTTTTGATAGCTTACCAAAACGAGCAGATTGAATTATATGCTCTATGTATGATTCATTCCATTTTTATCAGGAACGATGAAGAATTCTATGAAGCTCCTTGATTTGATTGAGAAGAGTGACAATTCAAGAGACAATATTCAAATTGAAAAACTGCATGATCCATCCGAGCTTGCTACTTTTGACTATTATAGCATATTAGTTGCTACTGACCACTTCAACATCTCAAACAAACTCGGGCAAGGAGGATTTGGTTCTGTTTATAAGGTGATTTAATTACTACATTATGACAACCAAAAGATGAAAACATGAATTGATTGAAAATATGTTGACTATTTGCAGGGGAAGCTAAATGATGGGAAGGAAATTGCAGTTAAAAGGCTTTCCAGTAACTCAGAACAAGGCATAGAAGAATTCAAGAATGAAATAATTTTGATCTCCAAACTCCAGCATAGAAATCTTGTTAAACTCATGGGTTGCTGCATATACAAAGAAGAGAAGTTGCTAATTTATGAGTTCATGCCCAACAAAAGCTTGGATTTCTTTCTTTTTGGTTGGTTTCACGAGCCTTTGTTTGCAGTATTCTTTTTTATTCTGACATATTTTGTCTTTGATTTCCATATATATAGTCAATCTCTTATGAGGGATCGTGGATTTAGTTAAATAATGGATGCTAATGTAGCAAGATCCTTATCCCTAATTTGCATTATCAATTGTTATTTTAAAATTAAAACTAAAAACATAAATGGGATGTAGCAACCCTTAGCACTTTTCATGTACACTGTCAAATTCAAATTAAATAAGCTCTAAATACATTTTGGTTAGCTAACAAATTATCAAGTATATAAGCAGGTTCGTTTTAGTTTCTCCTTAATCTTTCTGTTCCATTCTCTTATTTTGTGCTTGTCATTTACTCTGTTTTTCAAACAATTTTGTTTCGATATGCTTATCATAGTACAAATAGAAAGTTTATGCTAATAGTCTGTCTTTTTCTCCTAAAAATGCATAACAATAGAATCACTTTCATTGGTCCATTGATTAGATTCAAGAAGAAGTTCAGAGCTTAGTTGGGCTACACGCTTCGACATTATTCAAGGTGTTGCTAAAGGTATCCTATATCTCCATCGCGATTCCTGTTTAAGGGTAATACACCGAGATTTAAAGGCCAGCAATATTCTCTTAGATGTAAAGATGAATGCCAAAATATCAGATTTTGGATTAGCACGGATTTTCCCAGAGACAATAGATCTAGCTAATACTCAAAGGGTCAAGGGAACCCTGTAAGTATTCTTTCTGTTCTAACATTTACCAAATGCTACAATTTTCTCAATGTCATTTTGTGCATATTATTGGTGTCATGGGTTTGTGAATAATGTAAAGACTCCATCTGCACTTAGTTGGGTCCTTTATTTCCCCATAATCATAGACTATGCTTTTCATTTTTGCTTGTATAAGAATTCAAGTTGTTGTACATTTAATTAGTCTGTACAGAGAACTTTTTTGCTGCTGGAGGGGAATTGCTAGTACTATGCTTAATCTAGAAGCTTGCTCAGTGACACAAGTCTTAGGTTTGAATCCAGGTTCAGCATATGAATTAACATATTTTAATTTTTACAGGCTAGCTCATTGTATGTATCTGCTCATATGACCATCTTATGAATGGAAACATTGCTGCAATTTCCACTTTCAAACTTTTAATTGTTCTGAATTTGATCTATCAATTAATGTTCTGGCAAGTATATGTATTCAATTCTAATACACGATCAAATTAGTATTCTCATGTCATCTAGATGCAGAACTGAGGACACAAGATCGAATCCAATGCCATTCAAGTACTAATTAAACATTAACATGTCTGAATAATCTACTGCAGTGGCTATATGTCTCCAGAGTATGCCATGGGAGGAACATTTTCAGAGAAATCTGATGTGTATAGCTTTGGAGTGTTACTGTTAGAGATAGTTAGCGGCAAGAAGAATAACAGCTTCCACCATCATGACCAACAGCTAAGCCTAATAGCTTATGTGAGTTCATATTTACCGATCTTGAATCTTGATATGTTATTTGGATCTTCTTGAACTTCATTCTGATGGAGAGGATCATATACTAGGCATGGCAACTGTGGAGTGAATGCAGGGCATTGGGGTTAATGGATGAAGCATTAGCTAACTCATATCGTTCATCAGAGGTGATGAGATGCATAGATGTTGGGCTTCTGTGCACACAGGACCATGCCACGGATAGGCCAACCATGCCAGAGGTAGTGTTCATGCTAAGCAATGAAACAGATCGTCCAAAACCCAAACAACCGTTGTTTTATTCTCAAAGCTCTGATCTTCGATCACAAAGTGGTACAAAATGCTCCACAAATGAAGCAACCGTATCAATGCTCGAAGGGCGATAAGTTAATTAAATTTTGGTACTTGAGAATGCAGTGAAATCTGGTCATTCTTTTGAAGTTCATGTATTTAGCTGCAAGATCTTCTTTGATCATTCTGTTATTTTCTTTTATTAAAAGTTCATTGATTTCTACAATTTAGCAGCTGAGTAGGTATTATTCTTTCTACAATTATTTGTTCATTTATTTCTTCAATTTATCAGTTCATTGAGAGTGCAGTGAATGAAGTTTGTTGTTTATGTCTTTTGTTTTGCTTTGATTTATTAAACAGTTATTGGCTTTTCTACAATAACTGTTTATTGTATGTCTTTTGTTTTGCTTTGTATTTCCAGAATCAATTATACTTGTAACAGGACTAGCTCTAAGCCTCTACCTGTTTGGGGCCTAAGCGGTAATTGAGATGGCCCTCAATAAATTTTGTACAAAAGTTCAATATTGAAAACTTTTTTTTTTCTTTCTTCGTAAAAAATTACTGATTAAAATTTTAAAATTGCAGTTTATCACATATACATATAAAGGATTGTAAAATAATTAAAGATGGGAGAATGTTGATATGAAAGAACAATTAATGTATGCTTAAGAATATTTAGAAATTAAATAAAAAATAATTAAATGATAACATTTTTGGACATAGAATTGAATGTTAACTTGATTAATATTTTAATGGAAGGAAAATTAATCAGAGATAACTAGTTGCATGCCATACACTTAGTCTAGGTAGTAAATATTTAATTTACCATGTGCAATCTTCCATTATAAAATATTATTTCATTCAAGCATATTGTGTACTAATATAGTACAAACAACATACTCAAACTAAATAGTACAAATTCACCTGATACTAGTACTTCAACATACATATATACAGAGATTAAAAGTCTCAAGCATACCTGCTAGTACAAAGATCAATAATATATGCAATTAAACATCTCATATATATTCACCAAAAAAATAAAAATAAAATAAACATCTCATATATAACATGATTCACATACATACATCTACAATAGGATTTTTATAGTCAACCTTTGATTTTGGCAAAAAATAGAACCTCCAAATGTTGATCCTTGCTATTATGGTACTGTACAGCTGCACTAAAGAAAGAGTTGATAAAAGTACATACTATGCTAAGCTACACTTTACCATTTGCAGATTGATACCTTCTACAATGGGACATGGAAGAGTTGAAGCAAAGGACTTTTAATATGAACTTTGTTGAAGCAATGACTTGTTATTTCATTAGAAATGTTTTGTTTTGGATATTTTGTGAGTGTGCCTCAAATATTACAAGATAAGTACTTATTGGCTTGACATTTTTATTTAGACAAAAAATATTATTTTCGGATAAAATATCTAGGATTAATATAACCATCGAATATTTTATCTTCAAATATTACAATTTCAGATATTTCAATCTCTAATATTTCATTTTCTAACATTTCATTCTCTGGCATTTTAACCTTGGATATTTTAGCCTAAAAAACGTTGGAGTCAAACTTGTATATTTTGAAGTTCGGATATACATTGACAAAATTACCAAACAGAAAGGGCTATTTAAACTTATCATCTATTATATATATATATATATATATATATATATATTATCATGATTTAATTATTTTCTAAAGTGAAAATAAAAAAGCATAGCTCGAATCCCATTTGACTTCGTCAAACAGGTTTAAATAATATTTGGATTAGTAGCCAATTCTTAGCCATTACGTTTATCTTATCTTTCAATGTTTGAAGATGTCAAACATTATAAAATAGAAAACAAAAAAGAAAGTAGAAAATTTAATTTTTGGGGATCAATGCTCGTGGATATATATCTGAGGATGAATATGTGATAAAATTAAGATCTATTTTAAAACAGTTCTGTCGGCAAAAATTATTTATAATAACTTTTAAATTTTAAATTCGATGTGTGATGATGAAATCTTTTAAATCTAATTTATCAAAAAAAAATTATCATCTATTTTTTTTCATGATTATAATATTTTTTTTATAGTGAAAAGAAAAAGCATATCCAAAATACAATTTTAAAAGTGTGGGTGTGGGGTATTATTAATAATAATATTATTTCGATGTCATATGTATTTTTTATTTTTAAAATAATTACTACCATATGATGTCCACCGGTCATCATTTTAACATTTCAGGTCAAAATGGTACAAATAATTTTCAAGCCAAAACAAATGGCCTTTCTTGAAGAAAAACAAGCGGCCTTCTGCAAGACCGGTTTCTTCTGCACGATTTTTATGCAATCGAGGAGCGGATACTGAGTGTCAGCAGTTGGGAATTAGAATATAAATATGGGAGAATTTTAAAGTGCAGCCTCTTTAAAATAGTTGAAGGATGGAATCTATGTTATTGAGTGCCATATGACATGGATAAAAAGTAATAAAAATATAAAATTGGTTGTTAATTTCAATGTAAAAAAAGGAAATTAAAAAAGTGGGAGGAAAGAAGGAAAAAATTTAAGGGAAAAAAATATAATTTTGTAAATTTTGAAGTAAAATTTTGTAATTTGTATGATAAATAAAAGGATGAAAACATGCCCCGTTATCAAAACAAAATTAATTGTGGAAATAATAACACTCTTCAGCATAAAGCGGGGTTCCCGTACTAAATTATACGGGTACAAATTAATAAAAATGTATATTTTTTTTAGGAAAAATTTAAATATATAACGTAATTTTGTAATGGACTAAAATTATTCTTAAATGGACAAATATAACCCATTGTAGAAAATATTACTCAATAAAGGACAAAGTCACTTATTTATGGACCAAAGTACTTTACTTTGGTCATATGTTAGCTATTTATAATCAAATGTCACTAATTATAAACAATTTAATTTAATTATACAATTTTATTTTATAATGGCCTAACGTTACTCTGAAATAGACAAATATGACCCATTGTGGACAATATTATTTAATAAAGGATAAAGTCACTTATCTATGGACAAAAGTACACTATTTTGGTCATATGTTATCTCTTTATGGTCAAATGTCACTAGTTATAAACAATTTAATTTAATTATACAACTTTATTTTATAATGGCTTAACGTTACTCTCAAATGGACAAATATGATTCATTGTGGACAATATTATTCAATAAAGGACAAAGTCACGTCTGTAAAGACAAAAGAACTTTACTTTGGTATTATATTATCTCCTAATGGTCAAATGTCACTTTTTATGGAAAATGTAATAAATAAAAGTTAACATTAATTTAATATGAATAAATTTACTCCAGTTTGGTAATATATACTACATTATAGTTATATGTTACCCTATTATGGTCAAATTTGCAATGTGACTCCGTTATGGACGGATATGACTTTACTATGACTATTGTTTTTCATTATGGACAATCGTACTCGATAAGGACAATACTGCTCATTTATGGATGAAATTACTTAATTAAGGACATAATCACTTAATTATGGTTCAATGATGGTGAAATGTGCAATATTAATTTGTTAAGTTTTAATTTTACTTTGTTATGAAATAATAAACCTTATTAAGGATAATGTTACTTCAATTCGAACAATAATATTGTTCATCAAGGAAATAATATTATTTATATTGCTCATTAAGGACGATGTTATATTTTTTGGTGATTATTTTTTATATTTACGTAAAAAAAATTCAACGTTAGTAAAATAATTTGAAAAGAATATTGACTTTTTTGTTACTACTTGCATAATTAATTATAGCATTAGAATTGATTTAATATATATGAAGTTTAAAGGTCTTATTTGATTTTTATCCCACCACTTCGTTGATTTTGAAGTTCCACCATCTTTATATGGCAACGAATAGTGTCATATACGTAAAAATTTGATATGCATATATTATGTACAAATAGGTTCCACTGTTTTATACATTACTAAATATTACAATTAAACATAGAAGTAATTTATATATATTACAAGATACAACAATAATTCATATATGCAAAATTCCCCTACAAATTACATTTTGAAGTTTTGGTGGAACAACCCTACCGCATATTTTTTCCTTATGGCAATAATACTTTTTTCCACAATATTCACTGGTAGCCCACCGTATTTGTTTTCAATCCATCTCAAAGCGAACATTTCGCAATCCCCACTGCATGAAAATCACATATTCATTATGTCAGTAACAAGTTTAACAGACATACGATGTTATACACTAACATATCAACTTGTATTAACGATTTTACATAATAACATAGATCCAACGTACCTCACTGATTGCTGAGCAAATGTGTCATCCATTCTTCTAATCGTATACGGTTCTAAACAGTCGGTGATTTTTGGTCGGTGGTTGTAAATTTGAAAAACATGCAATATTTTAGGCACCAAATGGTATATGCATGTGGAATTTTCCTCCTGGAAATGAGATGTTGTCTTCTTGACAAATGGATCATACAGGTCTACATGCTTCTTAATAATGTCAACATGTGCAAAGAGCCAGTGTTTGTTGCCATTGTTAACAGGCATTAGCAACTAGGATTTGGATGTAAATGTTAGTAAACACAATGTGCATGTCACATATTTTGAGTACGACTATTATACAGTATAAATTAATGAAATTATCAAAATAACTTACATAGTCACATGTCCACCACGGTCGACCATATATAGGATATTCACTATTGAATGCCAGACAAAATATGGTGGCTGCTTTAATCTCCAATATTGAATTGATGCGATCTTTGTGACGTATAAACATAGCTTGCTGGAAATTAAACAAAAAAGGAAGGTTTATTGTACTATACAATGGTACACTTTTATTAATTTGCATAACTGATGAAGGACATGGCATAACCCACCCACAGCATGCAATCCAATATTGCACAACGCTTTGAAAATGCCTCTAGTGTCAGGTACATCCTCTTTCTAATGTGGAATATGCATGTGTCAATGTGCTGCACGCTCAAAATTATTAACTTATTTGTAATGAATTTAAATTAAACACTTTTATCTATGATTAACAATGGCAAAAAACTCACGTGAGGTTGAAGCGAACCTCCAGGCCATAAGATACCATCAAAAAAGGTCTTTGGGACCTTACCATATTCTATATCAGCTGTACTCGTCAACTTGCTCATCAAGTACTAATCACGGAAGGCAACAAGATCCCCATCTGTACGCTTTGACATCAGGTTCAATTTCCTACTTGATTTTCGATGTGCCCTTGGATCCACCCATGGACTCTTCGTAACGTCAGATGATTTGTATTGGCGTCCTGCTCTATTGACGGGCCCTAGAAACTGTCCCAGGTCCTCAATGTCATGGGTTGCCCAAATCTGAAATGACATGCACTCTTCATGCTTATGCACATCAATTATACTGTTATCAGTTAATATTGTCTAATCATGATCATCGTCAATATGTATATGCAAATCAATACCAATTAGAGTAGTCACTGTGGTTGGTGTCGACATATCACGATTCTCAATCGTATCACCTCCATGTGACTGTAACACCGATGAAGGTTCATTGACGGGCAGCGGAGTCGCAATTTGGCATGACCGATCATCGTTGATGGCAGCAAGTAAATCTGAAGACACCACATTGAAGTGTGGATCGTGCTGAGAATGTTCCACACCTTAACATGTATCATGAGCCGATGGTGGTATAGAATCATGAGGCGATAATGTGCCCTGTGGCATTGCCTGTGACACATACAATATATCTAAATCTCAATAACTTTTGGTTAATACTCGAATCGTAAATGTTAATGGAAAAGTACATGACTGCTTAGTTTTTCAAGTATAGCATTAAGCTTGCTTTTTATGTCATTCATCTGACCTTGTATTGCCTCAATGCAGCTACCGAATACATCTTGACGCTGTTCAATTGCAGATTGGTGGCGGCCAATCCGATCAACATTTTGATCCACCTTATCAATGCGTCCAAGGATTGTTTCCATCTGCCACATAACCCCAAAAATATTAAAATTGTTCACCTCACTGTTCAGCTGCAATAAAGCACAAAAAATATATGAAATCCAATTTAGGGTTTTGGAAGACTTACGATGTTGTCACTACGTCATCGGATGATGGGCGTGGTTGCTTACTGTTTGCATGCATGGAAGGTACGGCTACATTCTCTAGTGCTATCTCCTCAAATTCTTCCACAATCGGTGGAAATCAGCATCTACGTTTGCGATGACCGTTAGAAAAAATTGTTATATATGCCTGGCATAGTTTGTCTTCCCGTGGACATAATGTCCAATGCACTTCGAGCTGCGACAAAAAACATTTGCAATTGTTAATGGTCAGTTTGACGTATGGAACCATTTACAGTAAATCAAATGTACAATGTTCAATGAACCTGACATTTTTCTTATAAAATATTGCGTATTTGAGGCCTTCATAAGTCAGGTGGCTCGTTGCCTTCCATCCCAAAACACGAGGTACCACTTAGGAAATCCTAGCTACAATACCGTCATCCCCTAGCTTGGTGATATTCTCATAAGCCCACATCTACAATGAAAAATATTGCACAAGCATATATACAACAAAGTTAAGTATATTGGTTAGTAGGAACCGGATCACAAAACAAATATTTATTATATATGTATATGTATATAAGTATATTAGAGCGTACAACAACATGCTAGTTCATAGTATTTAACCTGAAATGCTAGAAGAAATCCCTTTACGTCGTGGCTGCCATAAGCATTTTGCACTTCGTCTGGACGTGGCTGGGTGAAGAACCCATTCAAGGCTTTAACAGTCTCGTTGTACAGAAATGTACCTCAATGATAGATATTGAATTTATCTAAATCTTCGACAAACATCACAAATTTGATCAGAATTAAAGTTTTCTGGGGCACGCTTAAAAGTCCCTAATTCAAGAAATATAGTAACGCCATTTTCATAGCATTCATGGTTTTTGTACCAAATTATGCAGCCTCAAAACATTTATGCAACCTGTCAATCTTGATGGACCTTGCGTTGTCTAAGTAATTCTCTCGTAATGAATGTGTTGCGATGGTCTGTATTTCATCATTGTGGTCCACAATGTCGGGGCTGCATAGTAACCCAGTGACTAGGGCAAAATCTCTCTCTGCAAACCACACACTTGTTTCGCTTATGTTGAACTCCAGCACCTCATTATCATCTGATTCCAGCTTTCTCAACCCTAAGTGGTGTATCAATTGGCCTTGGTGCACGATCTTCTGCATATCAATGAAGTGGTCGAAACACGTCTTCGCAAACTTTTATAGTTGCACAATTGTAAACTTGCTCTTTATCTTTTCAATCGCCTGGAACATTTGTGCATATGATGACAGATTGAGTGCCCACACCTCTCCTTCTTTGAAAATACGCTTCTGGACAAATTAGCTATCTTGTTAACACAATCACAGTTCATGTCAAATGTACCAAAACATTAAAAATTGAAGGTTAAAGCAAATAAAAAGTTAAAATCATACCCTTGACCCCAAATTGTAAATGGCATAAAACCAATTGTAGAAAATCAAGGACCCCGTGTTATAGTTCAAGATACCCAGTCTTATTCATGGGGTAAATATGTACAAATCTATTCAAATTTAACCCCTGTTGTGACCCCAGGGTCCTCGTGTTGTGATTACGGGACAAATGGCTGAGATCCAGATTAGGTATACCAATTACACCCCGTGTTTTACAACGGGGTTACCCGTATTATATGCGGGGTTACAATTTCATTGAGCATTCAAATACGAACCCCACTATAACGTTGGCGTCCCGCAATTTGTTTACGGGACAAATGGCAGATACCTCAGTCGTCCAATTCTAATTAACCCTGTGTTTTAAGACGGGGTGACCCGTGTTATACACGGGGTTACAATTTCATTGAGCATTCAAATACGAACCCCGCTGTAATGCCGGGCTCCCTGCGATTTGTTTACGAGACAAATGGCAGAGACCCCATATGTCCAATTCCAATTACACCCCGTGTTTTAAGACGGGGTGACCTGTGTAGTACGCGAGGTAAACTTTTACAACAGTTATTTGTTCCCAAATTGAATCCTTAACTATTCACTAAATAATTGAATCCCTGACTTTTACAAATTGAACTGAATTGTGCACTGTTATTCGTTTCAGATTGTGTTCTCAACAACTAAACAATCCAGTCACATCAAAAATTTAGTTTTTAGGGTTAAGGATTGGTGAATGATAGATGTTACCTCGTCATGGGTTGAAATCGGTGGCCTCGAGTCTACGATGGAGTCTACTCTGGGCCCAATTGATGTTCATGGGGTTGACATTCCAGGTTCTCTGACTTTGTCGGCGGCGATGCTGGTTCTCTTCTGCTTTTGAGATGGTTTTGGCGGCTTTGCTTTGTCGGCTGTTTGTTTCACCCTCCCCATTGTTGTAGTTAACGAATCTTAATGGAAAATTGCCCAGTGGGAACGGTTCCACTCTGAATTAGTTGTTGTCGTGAACTGCGTAGCCGTAGCCATGTTTCTGCCCAAACTTGTGTTTGTTACCCCTTAGTTTTCCAAGAAGGCCCTGCGAGCTTGCCTTGCATAAAACGTACATCCAAAATAAAGTTAACATTTAATATTTTGGATTTTTTTGGTAAATAGTTAACATTTAATATGGTCGACCAAAAAAAGATAACAAAAATAATGAACCCCGCATATATACCGGGGCCCTCGCATTGTCTATATGGGATAAACAACAGAGACACCAAAGGACCGCTTGACCTTATTCCCGTTTCTTAGTGCGGGGTATCTTGTTACGTACACGGGGTCAACATGTAAGAAGAAATTATATTTTAACCCGAATATACCTTGGGGAACCCGCATTTTGGTTTACGGGATAAAAGTCAGAGACACCAAAAGACCGCTTGACGTTAACCCTGTTCCTTATTAAGGGGTACCCCGTTGTTCAAACGGGGTATATTTTGAAAAGTATGAACCCTTTAGTAAAAATAAGGACGGCGAGATAAATATTTACCCCATGAATAATTGCAGGGTTCCTGTTTAAGTACACGGGGTAAAAATAGTGGAATTTTAACTATCACGTGAGTGAGGTAGGTAGTCCTTACAGAAATGTAATAAATTTTTGTACATCATGTCATAAGTTTTGGGTTGGTGAATGACCAACCACAATCAGAAATGCCACAATGCCATCCTCATATTTCCCTCTTCATATTCAAACAACATGAATTGTTTTCTCCAACCAACCTGCAATTTAGACCAAATTGCGTTTCACATTTTCATTTCAATGGATTTGCAATTTCAACGTCATGTGATGCGAGAAGCAAAATTTTTAGTTCACTATATACATGTATTTCCGGGTTTATCTTATAGTTTGAGTTGACAGCATTTCTTGATCCATGTGTGGACAATCTATTAATGTGGCATAGTTAGAAAAAAATGTTGTGGTGTTACTATTCGTCGTAAAATATAGATTTTATTCTTCGTTTGCCTGACTAATACAGTATATTTGGCTTTGTACATTTAGTGGTATAGCACCTCAAATTTGTAGAAGCCAGGAAAAATGTAGTCTAATTGATACTTTTGTAGAAGAGATAAATATAGTGGATGATCATATGATGGAAGTTAAAAACATTTGACAACAAAGTTTGGAAAGTATGGATTGCAATAATTCGGTCATAAATAGTGGAAACAAAGGTAAAGATGTAGTCAATCAGGAACATGTGGAGACATGTTCAGAGAGTGAGAACCACGAACATGTTGAAATGGAATTCAGAAATGGAAAGAAATATGGTTCTTTGTGTACGGAAGACATGATCGGTGAAGAGTTTGAGTCTGTTGAAGCTGCAACTGAGTTCTATTCAACGTATGCCAACATAATGGGATTCGGCGTGCGCAAGCATCATGTGAAAAAGGATTGTAACGGAGACATTCAAAAACACATTTGGGTTTGTGAAAAGAAAGGATATAGAAGCCACGTGTGGCATGACGAAAAAGATAGGAAGAGGGAACTGAAGGCACTTACTCGAGTAGTATGTCCAATTTTGTTTGGTGTTATTAAAAATAAGGCAAAAGGAAATTGGATAGTGACGAAATTTGTACTTGGCCATTCACATCCTTTGCTAAATGGTATTCAAATACAGTTTCTTCGATCCAACCGATCAGTTGAAGATCCCTATATGGCAGAAGCTAGAGGCATGCACCATGTTGGTAATGGAGCATCTAAAATAATGGAGTACATGGCGGCCAAAGCTGGTGGATACGATCGAGTGGGGTTCACATTGAAAGACTTGCACAATAAATTTACATCCGACCGCAATGATGGTGTACACGAAAGGGATGCAGAAAGTTTAATCTCCCACTTTCGTACTAAGAAGGAGATAGATCCGGATTTATTCTTTGACTATACAGTTGACTCAGAAAATAAACTTGCAAACATATTTTGGGCAGGCTCAATATCTCGGTTTGATTACCATTGTTTTGGGGATGTGATAGCATTCGATGCAACTTACAAAACGAATGCGTATGGTAAGCCACTAGTTATACTAATGGTTGTAAACCACCATAGCAGGATGTGCATATTTGGAATGGCATTGCTAGTCGATGAATCAGTTGAAACTTATACATGGGTTCTGCGTACTTTCCTTTAAGCTATGTACAATAAGCATCCAATTTAGTTGTAACTGATAGAGATAAGGCAATGAGAAAAGCAATTCAAGACGTTTTTCCGCACACGAACCACCAACTGTGCACATGGCATATAGAGAGAAATGCTCAAGAAAACTTGCATGATCTAGACAAGGTGCGGGCATTCACTGATTGCATGATGAGTGAGTACAGTGTGGAAGAAATCCAAAATCGATGGTCCCGCATGCTGGACAAATTTTCTTTGCATGGTAATGAATGGATAAAAAAGATGAATGAGACACGTGGATTGTGGGCCAAAGCTTTCATGAAGAAAAAAATTTTTGTTAGCTTGCGTAGCACTTAGAGATGTGAGAGCATGAATTCCTGTATGAACAAATATGTGAAAGGCAGATTGAAGTTATATGAGTTCGTAATGCAGGAATACCGGGCTATATCACGGGTGCAGAACAAGGAGGTGCACGACGATGTTAAGAGTACATCTACAATTCCAGTCCCTATTACACACCTCAAGCATCATGAGAAACATGCAGGAGAAGTATACATCGGGAAAATTTATAAGAAAGTGCAGATGCAGATACAGGATGAGACATTGTTGATTAAAAATGATTGCATCGGATATGGAGACAAGAGGTTTTATAGCTTGACTAAGTTTAGAGACCCCAGTCCAAATGGAGCGTCACGTACTATGTTAAACATAACCATATAAAATGTTCATGCAACTTGTTTGACAGTGTTGGCATTCCATGTAGTCATGCCTTGTACATCATGAAGCAGGAGCATCTAAATAAAATTCCTGATTCATTGATTATACCTTGGTGGAGAAAGGACGCAAAGATCGAGGGAACCAAACAACATTGCTGGGTAGGTGAATTATCCAACGAGGCAGAAATGTCAATTCGTTATGCATCATTGTCTATAATCAGTAACATAATATGTTTGTTTGGATCAAAAACTAAAGGAGGATACGAAGTGGCTAAAAGAGAAATGTTTAATTTGACAAGTCAATTGGAAGAAGTTGTGAGGGTCTTTGACGAAACAAAATTGACAATTGAAGATAGAAAAGGGAAACACAACGTCGTACAAGATCCAATCGTAGTGAATACCAAAGGTGGAGCAGCTATTGGGGCGAATGAGGCAAAAGAACGACGATGCAGTCAGTGCAAAATGGTCGGTCACAAGAAGTGAACTTGTGTAAAAAAATTGACAAATGACAATTATGGATACGTTAACACATCCAACAATGTTGGATTAAATGATACTGCATCCGAAATTGGTTGGGAATTGTCAAGGACAGTAGACTTCATTGAGTATGAGTTAATGCACATTGGCAGGTGGGAGCACGTAGATTGTGACCAAACGTCCCAAACAACATTTCAAACCAACACAAGTTTCGATAACACAGCCAAAGACGAGTCGTTGGGACAATGGTGGCGGGGAGGTTATAAGTAAGTTTTCTACCTTGGAATAAAAAATACACTGGATTGCAGATTCCAACCCTTTGCTACATGTAATGTGAAGTTCAAATAATAGAGAGCAATTTTAACTATAGTAGCAACTTATGTATTTAAACTCGTTTAATTCTAGATGTTAATACTATCATGTTAGCGCACTTATTCGTCGGAATTCAAATGACATAAATAGTGAATCACAGTTGGAGTGTATGACCTATCAAATAAGGATGGATGGAGTGCAAGATATATCACAAAACAGTTAATAGTTTGCGTAAATAATATAAACCGGAATATAATATACACAATGCACTTTTATCTACAGAAATTATCTCTGTTTCTGAAATGACATCTTGTGACTGTACAGACGCCAAGCAACTAAAAACTACAATTCTACGTATCAAACACAAACTAAGATAATGATCTCCATTCAACAGTTTTAATCTAGTGACTGAAATGACATAAAAGTATGTACAGACGCCAAGCAACAAAAAAACTAGGCTTGTGCATATAAAACAAAACCCAAAATACTTGATCCCACACTTTATCTTTTTTTCCTCTATACTTGTGTTCGTTTTGGCCTTCGAGCAGGAGATAGCGGTCTTCTTGCAAGCTCGGTTGGTGTTTTGGCAGCAACCAACAAACGTGCATTCGCATATGCAATTGTATTTTGATATAGTGTGCCCCCCTCTGTATCATGACCATGACAAACTAGCTCCAATTCAGTATAAGCTCTTTCCAGTTGCGAGTTAGAGTACACAATAACAAATAGAATGTCACAACTAACAGCGACTAGGGCTGAAATATTGACAGAAAAATTTGTATTAAACTACGAGATTCACCAAACAAATGATGATCAACAGTAATAGACGTTTATAAAAATCATAGTCATTGCTTACTTCGAGGTCTCGAGTCTGCTGCATGTACTTGATGACATAAAAGCCCACAGTTATGGCCATTTGGTTGTTCTGCCCGATCTATTAGGTAATGAAGGACAAGAAAACTAAAGAAGTTCTTTTGATTGAAAAGTTTTTGGATTTCATCACTGAAGATAAGATCCAACGAACTCCGCTGAAACACATTAGTTAACCATGATAAACCCTAAACCAATATGCAGTAGATAAAATAAACTTTATAATATGCATTCTAGACGTTCGCTATAAAATTTTAAAAATCTATAAGTCTAAGACGATGGACTTACAACGGAGCGTGCCAATTTTTCTCAGGCGATAGTCCTCCTGGCTGATGGGAGGGGATCCCATATCTCACAAACTTTTTCGGGCACACATACAATCATTAGATACCAATGACCTTGTGGATCATGTAGCAGAATGTACATCTGTAAAATATTGACAACATGTTTCGATCAATATACCTAACCCCGTGTTCCATAATTGTCATGTACAATGGCATATGGTAGAAGGAATGTTCACTTGTTCAATGGCATGTAGCTTCCCCATGTACAACTGCCTGAATTTCCTTTTTTTGTCAAATGTGGACATGTCCTTATCAGTTTGCAATGCTTGTTGCTAGCCGATGCAAAACAAAGAAAATACAGTGCACATATTAGTTCCATTAGCATGCAAAAACACATTCACCAAATGCTATCTATCTAACAAGTACGTACTTGGAAGTAAGTTGGCAAAAACCAATTCCTAGCTTTGTCTAAATATGCTCTTTCTTTGGTGAAACGTTAGCATGTCTGCCGCCAATGTTATGACCTTCACAATTAACCATACGCTGTTAAGTACATCGAATATGAATGGCATAGGCAGGGAAGCGATAGATAACTTACATCGCCATTCAGCCATCTCGAATGCCATAATGACTGAAGTACATGGCGAGTATAGAAATTCTGTGCCGTTTGCATCAATATTTCCCTAACAAACATAAGCAAAATTAGTCAACATTTTGATGGCCATTATTTCACAAAACACAGTCCACAGATCCAATTAAACAAATTTACTCGAACGACAGAGAGTGTACATACTCTGGATCAAGTGTTGTGTCGAAAATGTACTTAAGTAATTTTGCATTGGTTGGCAGTATTTTTTTTCCGACATGAAATGGACCCGCAGAAATAAACTCAGAAGAGCTGGAGACGTTTGTTCGAATTTTACTCATTTTGAAACCGTCATCCTTCAGTGGCACACCACTATGACGAGTTGAAACCCGTGTACGCACGTAACACTTACTTGGCGCATTAAAAGTGGCAATCTTTTCCCCCCTTGCATGACAAATTTAGAGTATCAGTCACAAATATTTCAAGCTTGTGCAACAGCAATGACAAACAAAAGAATAAATAACATATGACAAATTTTCTTACTATCGAGTGCTAGCTCTGTCGTCAATGCATCCAAGTGCTTTGCGAACTGTGACGTGCCAAATGAGGACGAATCGTTGTCGGCACAATTCTTCGGTGGAATTTTTTCTCCAGTGGAAAACAATATGATTAACGAATCCTTCTTTCCTGTCTTTTTGTGGCCAGCATGCATTGGTTGTTTGCCTTTACTCTTCTCTTTCTTAATTCCGCCCGTGTCATCTTTTGACTTTGGATTTGAGGCATTCGAAGTCAAATTTTCAACTGCTTTATTCAACTTTGTTAGTGTTTGAGAAATGGTTGAAAGGTGCTCTGTCACCTCCGCCTTGAATTTTCGATAGTTTTTACTCGAATTTGTGACCTGTCCATGCAAAATAGCAACATCTGTTTGAATGGCCTATACAGCTGCTCTTATTGCACTGTTAATATCATCGTTGTTTTCCTGGGTCAGAACGAATCTAGGAGATTCGTTCGATGTTGATGCTTCGCCTTGAACAACCTATAATACACAAAATTGATATTTACGTGACAACGGGGTAAAAAAAATTGCAATGAATTTAAAGACGTAATATGCACAAATTTTTAAGTATGGCATAAAAAGTTTATATTTGCTAAATTTACCTTGTCAGAAAGGAAACCTCCATTTCAGGTGAATATCTTCATGAATCGCTTCATCTCAGATTCTCCCCAAGCAATAATGGGCATCAATAAACTTCCGACAATTCTCCTCGCAATCGAAGACAAACCTAGATAAAAAAGCTGTATGGCAAACAACAATAATGAAGTCATGCAATAGGTTAGCAAAATTATGTATGCTATGAATAGAAAACGAGATTCGCAAGGTCATTATAGATGATTAACCTATAAAACTAGAAGGCACCCAGGAATATAGCGTAGATTGCACTCCTTATACTTCCTCATCCCTTTAACAAATCCATTGAATGTAAACAAAGCTCATTTCTACTTTGTAATTATTTCGAGCTTCGTCCCTCGCCCAATATCACTTGTTTTAACTACCATTCTTGAATTTAGACTCAAAATTGTCCCCATAAAAAATAGTGTGAATACCACCTTAAAATTATCGTCTGCTACATAGTTATTCAACAGCAGAGCCTGTAGGTCAGCAATCGATATGCTTCTGTCGTCGGTGGTGTATTTCCTTTTTAGGACCTCAACGTCCTCCATTGAAAATGTGTCATCAACTTCACCGTGTTGATCGACTAGTCCCATCATTCATTCCACATCGAGTACACTTAATGTGTACTGCACTCTGTGAAGTGTGAGTGTGCAAGAAGTTGGATCGAATTGATCCACCAGCCATGACAGCAGTTGCTTCTTTATCCAGCAGATTTTCTGAGTTATGAAACAACCAAAGCCTAATTCATTTATTGCCTTCCTTTGAGCATCGCTTAACCCTTCTGCAACGCTCCATAGTCTTTCCGGGGAACCTCTGCTAACAAAAATCTTATTCCTCTCAGCCCAGACCCTTTCATATTTTGCTCTCTCATTAGCCTCAAGCTCTTTCCATTCCTTAGCCAATTCATTCATAACCTAAACAGAGACAAACCTCAGCATTATAGTTTTTTTTTCTCATGTAGCTACTACGCACATACAATTTCACTGTTATACTTACATCTGCATTAACTTTAAAATCACCCTTTTGCTTCAACCTCACTATTACTACACCACAATAAAATATAACGAAATATAAATTTATAGACAGTGCTTGATTTATCAAAATCTTTTTTTCACATGGCAATAGAAAATTACTTTATCTATAAAAGAATTTAACAGAGCTTTATACTCACTAATAATTGAATCATCCATTCGCAGACAATTTCTTTGTATGAATATTATCCTTCCCTTATGTTTCATCAAAAACATCATGTGCACAAAATGAGTTATACAATAACATTTCATACTATAAAGGATATTTGAAACAGTTGGGTAAAATCCTAAAACATAGTTAAGTATGTACTCCGGTGTTGAATGAGGGGGCTCCGCACTGATGTAGGGGACAAATGCCAGAGAAGCCAAGCAATGTTGACATCTCCCTCCCGTCTCTGAGTTCGAGGTACCTCGTGTAAAACATGGGGTGCATTTGTTGTGTATCTTAAATAAATAATCTCAGGGTCCCCGCGAACAATGTACAGGAGAAATGACAGTGACACGAAAGATGCGCTTGCCTTTTTTTCTGTTTATACGTCCGAGGTACTCCGTTGTACACAAGGGATAAAGCTTGAATGTATATTTAAGAAATGACCCTGGGTTTGCTCCGGGCCCCCCGCATACCATGTACAGGACACATGGCAGTGACACCAAACATGCTCTAGCCTTTTCCCCTGTACTAATGTGCGGTGGGCCCCATTATATACGTGGGGTAAAAGGCATTATCCCTTAGTTAAAATTTACCCCGTTGTTTCACCGGAGCCCCCGCAAACTTTGTACGGGGTGAAAGGCAGAGATACTAATTAATCTTTTTGCCTATCCCCGTATTACTATGAGAGGTACCCCGTGGAAATCACGAGGTACATCTTCATGATTTGTTCATATACCACCCTATACTGGAAAACCAAACTGCAACATGCCCACAAACAACCCACTACAGTGAACTCTTTATTAAACACAACAGCATATGGGATTTTCATAAGAAAAAACAGCATATGGCATCAAAATATATACATGAACACTCAATTAACTTCAAATCACAAATAAAATCACACATTGTCGTACTACTTACTTTCACCCTCCATGGTTAGATGTGGACAATGTATTACGGGCGAGATTTGAGGACGATAAATATGTAAGGCTTATCTAATTTGCATTATAAAATCACAAATTGTAGAGAAACTGTGAGATTGATATGGGAGAAATAAAAAAAAAACAAAAAATTACAGAAAAACAGTGAGAATGATATGGGAGAAGTGAACAAAAAAAATCAAACAATTGCAGATAAACAGTGAGAAGACAAACAAAATTTGGGGGTTTTATTTGAACATGATATCATCGGGTGCTTGTGGGAAAAATTGAAGAAGATAAACAAAAAATTTCAACAAGAAATAAACAAATTTACCATGAGAAAATACGGTAGAAGAAGAAAGAAGAAAAAATATATTGCCCACTACCTCGAGTTGATCGGAAAAGGAAAGGAGGGAAAACCAAAAACAAACTTTTTGAAAAGAGAAGAAGAAAGGGCACGCTGGAGAAGAATAGTGGAAAAGAAAAAAGAAAAATAAAAAAGTAAATAGGAGTTACTGTGACCGGTTTTAAAAATTACAAGTCAAAAATGAAGAGTTTCATTTAATACAACCATTGAGAGTTGCACTCTAAAATTCTCCATAAATACCTAGTTTCCATCCCATAGGTTTTTTTTTTTTTATTTAATTTAATTTATATGCAAAATATAAATTTATTGTCACATTAAGTTGATTTGACATGAGATCTTTTATTGTTAATTTTTAAATCATTAAAATTTAAAATTTAATAATTGATAAAATATAGATTTAGAGCATATTAATAAGTTTTTTAAAATATTTAAATTTTTTATTTTAAAAAGCTATATTTTTTTATAATTTTAATTTATTTTTTAAATTTAAAATTAAAATAAAGAAAAGAATTTGACTATCTAAATATAGAATGTCAAATTCACTTTTTATATAAAATTTCATTTATTGTTTTACATTTTCAATGTACACTGATAATTAAATATATTAATTATAATTTTATATTTCAATTTTTTTAATACTACTTTGGTGTAGAAATGATAAAAAATAAAAATACAAAATGAAGAGTGATTATAAAAAGTATTATTGGAGTTGATAAAAAAATTCATTTTTTATTTTTTTAAAATTCTTCAAAATGCTTTTTATTTTAAAAATTATGTTTTTTAAAATAAAAAGCATCATTTAATATACTCTTAAAAATCTCCAATGCACTTTTTAAAATTCTTATTTTCTCTATTTTAAAGAGACTTCTTATTTTTTGTAACGCCAATAATACTTTGCTACTTGTATACTTTATATATTGGAAAATAAAAATAAAGTGTGATAATAAATAGTATCATTAGTTGAATAAAAATTCATACTTTTTATTTTATAAAATTTTTAAATTTTTTATTTTATTTTAAAAATTATGCTGTTCAAAATAAAAAACACAATTGAAAATGCTTTTAGTAGAATATTAAAATTGTATTTGAGAAAAATGAATTTTATAAGACCTAGATTACTATGAATGATTTTTTAAAATATAATCTCTTAAAAAAATCCAATGAATAAAAAAACAAAAAACACTGATAATAAAACTATCAAATCCACTTGATAAAAGCTTATATATATATGGTCAAAGTCAAGTGAATCCGGTAGGGTTACTGGCCATGAACCCCATGTTGAAAACAACTGGTAAGGATTTTGCCGGTTAATTTTTTTGAAAAAAAAAATATTAAATGTATACATTTTAAAATTTACCTCCAAAATATTATGTAATCCCGATTATACTATGTCTGCCCTAAGCTCTCTTGCCCTAAACACGAAATCATAATTTCAGAAATTTGGAAACCTCCGCCGCCCCCGTTCTGAATCCTCCTCCCCAATTTCAGTAGATCTTTGCCTCCATTCTTCTTCCTCTGCCCTCATTTCACTGAATCTCCGCTTCCGTTCACTTCTTCCACCTCCTACTATCTCTGATTACACCAAAAAGCAAACGTCACCCTTTCTCTTTTGCATCTACAGTCTCCTCTTCTTCGGTACGTAAAATTTTCTCAACTTTTTTAATTATCTTGGCAAAAATACCTAAGCTGAATTTGAAAACCACGGGATTTTCGGGATTTTGGCTGGAATGCCTAGGCTGAATATGCTATATTATTGATGATTTGAGGTTGCAATGAGTTTACTTTCCTTAAATATTATCGGTCAGTTTATAGTATAATATATACATATATATATATATATATATTACTGCTGAAACTTTTTTTTTCCTAGCTGTATCAGTAGGCTGCCCTCTCAATTCCCCTTTTTCGTTGACAATATTATACGGCTTATAATATTCTTTTGTTTTTCTTTTACTTAAATTGCTATAGGGACTCCCCAAAATTGAGACCATTAGCGATTTGCAGCATGTTGTTGAGGTAATAATATTTACTTGAGAAACCTCTGTAATCAGACTTTAAAATTTAATTAATGTGCAATTAAGCTAATATCCTTTCTTTCAATTGTACTTTTAAAATTCAATTATATTACCAACTTATGAACCTTAGCATTTTGAATTGCTGTTCATTTATGGAGATTGTTAAATGTTTTATCTTATTGCTACTGGTATATTGCAAGGGAGGTTTTGGATGCAGCTGCTCGGATAATAAGACCTGGTATCACGACTGATGAAATTGATAAAGTAGTCCATGACGCAACCATTGCTGCCGGTGTAATGTGGACTTTTTGTAATGCACAAATGTTAAATAGTTATTATTGTTGTCTGATTTTCGTCACTTTGATGCAACGTGATGTTTCCCTGGCTGGATCTTGGATCCAGTCTCTGACCCCTGCAAGATAAAACAATAGCGTCAGACTGGGGGCCGGTGGCGTCACTGGCGTTCCCACTCCGATGCCTAAGTCAGTTACGAGACTATTCCCAGAAATCTCCTTCAGGTTTCTCTCAGGTATCCCACTGCAGAGTATATGTGTTTTACGATGTGCCTTCAGTAGTGAACATCTTTGGTTGAGGGCCTAAAATGGGGTTTAAGCCATTAATTTGGTACTGTAAGCCGGAATCTAACGAGGTTTGGGCCAGTGCAGTAGATAGTCCTTTTGGATCGTACACACCTTGTGTACTTGACTCTCTGGTGAACAACATTTCTCATTTGGTTCTTCTGGGTCTGTGCTTCTATCGAATATGGCTAATCAAGAAGAATTTCAAAGGGCAGAGGTTTCGATTGAGGTCCAACTACTATAACTACGTTTTGGGTTTATTGGCTGCTTGTTGCACCGCTGAACCTCTACTAAGGTTGGTGATGAGTATTTCAATTTTCAACATGGAAGGACAGACTACTTTTGCTCCTTTTGAGGTCAGCAGTCTTTTCCCACACAATTAAGAATCTACTTTGAAATGTTTCAATAGTTGTTAGCTTCAAATTAGTTTCGGAAGTTGTAATGAATAGAAGGACAAATTTGATTGTTGCTCCAATTTTAACGGAGGCAATTTTGTTTGACACATTATGACATATATGTGGTGTGCTAGACTTGCAAAAAATAATTTTTTTGTTCTCACAGATGGTTTCTTTGATCATCGAGGCTCTTGCTTGGTGCTCCATGCTAGTCTTGATTGGCTTGGAGACGAAAATTTACATCCGAGAATTCCGGTGGTATGTGCGCTTTGGAGTCCTTTATGTTTTGGCAGCAGATGCAGTGGTCCTCAGTCTTATTATTTCTGTAACAGATTACTATAGTAGGTTAGTTCTTATTTTCATTTAATAAAATACCTCATGTTCTAAATGTTTGATCTTTCTTTTTAATTTTGATTTTATTGTATTTAAGATTTTTCAATTTAGTTTTAAACAGTCAAAAATAATCTCAATACTATAAATCCAAAAGAAAAAAATAAAACAAAAACTAGAAACAAAAAAATTAGAAAAAAACAACTAAAAAAATTCATAATCAAGCTCTATAAAATCTAATTTTATCAAATCTCATTATCTCAATATTTGAGAGAAGCCCTTCCCAACCGCCCCCCCCCCCACATATACATATACGNCAATATTTGAGAGAAGCCCTTCCCAACCGCCCCCCCCCCACATATACATATACGTGTGTGTATTATTCTTTCAAACACTGCCTAATTAAATTAATGGACTCAACCCTCTCCTGAATCAAAACCAATACCCTTTTTCGTCTTTTAGACTTGGTGGAGTCAAAATCATATAAATATAGATCTAGAAGAAACCAACTTCATAGACTTTCAAATCCCATACACGTCCTTAGAAAAAAATTAGTAAAGAAGTGACTATTGTTACTTCTACTACTATTACTGCGTACTTTAGATAAAACTTGTTTTTGCAAATCATTTTTATAAATATTTGAACTCGCACCAAACTGTGAATGAGAGAGGGCAAAGGTAGGTACTGGTCTTGATGTTCGATCCTGATTGCCTAAGGTGGGGTCAAATTATCTGGTCAATCCCAATAATTTTTATTTTAATTTTTTATTATATATGTATGTATAAATAGCTTTAGTTAGTTATCTCATCAAATGTGTTAATTAGCTACCTTTTTGTTGATTAGCCATAAAACACTCTTAATGGAAAAAAGCCACACCCTCTATTAAATATATATTCCTTAACTAATTCATACATGCTCTTTAAGAGTCTCTGATATTAACCGAACAAGCACCATATGAAGCCCAGCGCCAGTGAAATGATATATTAGTTGTGAATTCTCTACCGCTTGTTTCCTTTCTCTTGCTAGACCTCCAATTTCAGGATTATAAATAGTATTAACTTAATGATACGTCTACGATAAACAAGATATTGAAGGAAGATAGGGAAACAATACTGTAGTTATTGGCTATGAAATCCTGTCTAGTAAAAACTTTCTCTAGTTAAATTGGAAAACTAATCCTATGTATTCTCTTTTAAGGTTTCTTTCTTCCTTGACAAGTGTATTGAACAGAATGATTCTATTTAACCATGTTGATATGAAAACAAATTGGAGTTGTTCAAAGTAAATTGAAAGTTGTTCGGTGTTGTCCACTTGTGATTGTAGACAATAAAACTGGTGTTATTGAATAAATAGGAGATGGTTCCAATTATTCAGGATTGAGCATTTGAGGAAAGAGTTCTTACATAGATAAGAACAGCTTCTGTGTCATTGTGATCAGCTGCAATAATTCTGTACATAAACCTTTTTTACAAACTTGCATATGCGATGATATGAGCTTGTTCCTCAATAATGATCAAAATTATGATTGATGATAAGGATACTCATAATGGTCCAATATGCATGCCTTTTATTTTTTATCTTTTTTTTTCCTATTAAAAAGAGACATTCATTTATGAAATACACGTTACATACATTTTTTTTTTCTACTTTTGCAGATATGTACTTTATCTGTACATATGCACAGTTCTATGCCAGGTTTGTTTCAAACCACCTTTTTCGTTTCAGTCATTGTTATGGTACCACTTATCCTAAAAGTTTATTCTATTATGTAGTTAGCCCCAACTATATATTAAGCAGAAATAGATTGATTTTTAATTCTCCATATCAAATGTGCCTCCCGTCCAATTATGGGACATAAATTGGGAATGTAGTCCCTGTTTGATGGCCACAGAGGCTGTTAACTCGGTAGACCATTGCATCTCCTTGTCGTTAAGTAATCTAAAATATGCCATACATGCCCTTGTGAAGGAGACAATTCAATGTTTAATAGGATAATCAATCTTAATAGGCCAAGTTTTTGCAGGAAGTATTTTGTTATTTACATATTTGTACAGATCTTAAATCTTAAATTTTTATATATCATTTCCATGCATTCATTTATGTATTGGTCTATAGTTAATGTTCGAATGTTTGTGTAGGTTTTATTTGGGATTCTTCTTGTTGTTTATGTTCCAAATTTGGATCTTTATCCGGGTTACATAATGGTGCAAGCTGAGTCTCTTGAAAATTTTGAATATGAAGCTTTACCTGGTGGAGAGCAAATTTGTCCTGAGAGGCATGCTAATATAATTTCCAGTAAGTAGTTTTGGTTATTGGTACTGTTGATGCCAGGAATTTGAATTTTGAACTGATTAGCCCCTTGATTTATTGCTCAGAGGAATAAATATTAACAATGTTTAGTTGACATCAACGAAGAAGCTTAAGCTGTTAGGGTGTGGACTCAACCATCTATACCAAGTCAATACTACAGACACTTAAGATTATCCCTAAACAGGAGTCTTGAACACAACATCAAACAGAAAACTTGAACTATACATGTTAACTTGCCATCAGTCTTGAAAGATTGAGCTATTAGGAATTATCCCACTATGCATTTAACAAACTGCAATATTGACCAGATTGTGAATGCTTTATTATAAATCAAGAACATTTTGCATCTCTCTCATGATTATACCGTCTGAATGTTTTGTTCATGTGATTTCTATGCATAGATCAATTAAAAATAGTAAAATATATTAATATAGGACGAAATCCTTTTCCAGTAGTCTATCAGTTGATCATCATACTTGAAGGTTCCTTGTGCCTAACTTCCTATCTAGTCCTTTGTTAATTTCGTTAAACATTCCAAATGACAGAAGAATAAGGTGTGCCACTTATTTCAGCTGGTCCTTCTCTTGTACATGTGTTTTTGTAGGTTTGGAAGGGGAGTAAAAGTATCTTAGTAGGGCAGTAGATTTTTCTCTGTATTTTCACCTGTTTTCGTCCATAATTCAAGGGTAAAGTCGATCCCATGATTAGGTGGATGATTCATTTACTCTTTGTTTCTCACTAATTTTATGCTGCAATTGAGCAGAAGTATTTTTTGGATGGATGACCCCATTGATGCAGCAAGGGTATAAAAGACCTATCACTGAAAAGGATGTATGGAAGTTGGACAAATGGGACCAAACAGACACACTGATTGAAAAGTAGGTTTCATTTTCACTACTTCTCATTGGAGTCTCTTTCTGTTATTATCTCTGTATCCCTGTAAACATTGTAACTTTCACTTTTGTAGGTTCCAAAGATGTTGGATTGAGGAATCTAAAAGGTCCAAGCCATGGCTTATGAGAGCATTAAATCATAGCCTTGGGGGAAGGTAGAAGACCCTGCAATTTTCAAGATTCTTTCTTTACTTAACTGAGATAAAATATTAGGTTCGAGCAACACTTTCTTTGGATATTGTTCTCCATCTAGAAGATCCTAATTCTGTTTCCATCTATTGAAATTTTGTGTGCAGGTTTTGGTTGGGAGGCATCTTTAAGGTAATGAGCTTACCACTGTCTCTTTGCCATTCATTTATCTAGAAAAAGTTCAAAATTTCAATTAAACTAATTAACAAGCACTGGATTCTTTAAGTTGCATTACCTTCACTCACATGTTTATATTGCTTAGGTCATAAAGTACAAAAATATGTTGAACTGAATATTCGTTCAATATATAAATGAAATGAGTTCATCTGGATATTCTCCTCGGTTTTGGATGCCATTGAGATAAGTCTTGGTGGATACAATTGCTTTGTTGCCATGTATTTTATGCTGAAATTCTACCTAAAACATAATGTCTGGCCTGCTATTTTGTGTTTTCTCAGAGAAGTAGGTTATTTGGAGTGCAAAATATGAAAATATTAACAGTTACCATTTTCATGTAGTGACTCAAGAAGCTTACTACTTTCATTATTCACCTTGTAGATTGCATATGATCTTTCTCAGTTTGCGGGCCCTGTTTTATTGAATCATCTGTTAAAGGTTAGTTAGTTTGTTAGAAAAAAGTTTGATTTCCTTTCATGAGTGTCTTGCCAAATACAGGCTTCTCTTTCTGCTATATAATTGACACACTTGTCATAGCTGCTATGCCTAATGAAAAGTTAATAAACATTTTTCCAGGTTTATGACATCTAATTTCACTAAAAGCCTACAAAATAAATGTGTTTTACGGTGTTTAGCTTTTGCACCAGAACAATGATATTTGCAACTCTCGTGTTACATCCTGCAGTCGATGCAACAGGGAGATCCAGCTTGGATTGGTTATATCTATGCCTTCTTAATGTTCGTTGGGGTGGTATGGCTTCTATCTTGTGTTTACCAAATAATTTTCTTATGGTTGATATTTAAATTGAACTTGTGCAATCTGCTTATTTTGTTTAAAGCATTCTTCAAATGTGTTTATCAAGTTTTGTACTGATAAGAACTTTGGACTGCCATTTGCTGCATTAGATTATGTTTCTCTGTGCGATGAAAGCATGTCTGTTTATTCTTTGACAGAGAGACACCAGCTGATATTTATTGTTTCAGTTTGTTCTGCTTTAGAATTAAATTTATGGAAGTCATGAACTGTGAGGTGTGACAGTAGTTTGTGAATTTTTGTCCAGTCTATTGGGGTGCTGTGCGAAACTCATTATCTCCAGAATGTTGTGCGTGTTGGGTTTCGGCTGAGTTCAACTTTGGTAAAATCCTCTCTTGAATTTGTGGCATTTATTTTATATCTCATCTATCCTGTAATGCATTTTTGAGCAGTTTAGCTGTCAAACACAGGTTCGTTTTTATAACGTTTCTTAATGAGATGGTTAAATTTAGGTCGATTCGAATATGGTTTGACATTTCTAACTGTAGGTGGCTGCTATATTTCAAAAATCTCTACGACTGACTCATGAGAGTCGCAAGAAGTTTCAATCTGGGAAGATAACAAATCTGATTACAACAGATACTAATACACTTCAGGTATGCTCTTAGCACATAATGGTAAAATATGCGTGCAATGAGAAATCATATAGAAGGCTGCACAACTTTTTAGGTCTAGGAGAATTGTAAATATTAGTATGAAACTTTTGTTCTTTGTTTTCTTTTCTCAATTCAATAAATTATTGATGGGGTTTTTCTCATAATTAACTATGGAAACTGCATAAAACATGAGTAGGAGGTAACTCGTTTCATACAAGGACTTTTCAGAGGTGAGGAATTTATCATTTATGTTTGTTAGACGCAAGCATTAATTATAATGTATGATATAGTCTCTTAAACCAGTTGGAAGAAATCCTTAGCTTGCTGTAATTCTGCAATACATTTTTTTTTGGGGAGTTCAACTTGAATTATGATTTTTAACTAATATAACCTTCTACATTGTTCAGCAAGTATGCCAACAACTTCACGGAATATGGTCAGCTCCATTTTGTATTACCATTTCGTTGGTTCTTCTGTACCAGCAATTGGGTGTTGCATCCCTTTTTGGATCTCTTTTTCTAGTTTCCATGCTCCCTGTACAGGTATATCAACAATGTTTCCCCATTAAACCTGTTAAACCTGTTCTGGTTCTAGCATTTCTAATTAGTTAAAACTTGTGTAAAAATAAGAAATAATGTCATCCATACTCAACGCAACTCTTTGGGTATGAAAAAGCTGCTAGTATGCTAATGCAGACAATATGCTGTGCCTATTTGTGTATCTGATTTCGTTCTAAGATGGAAGTTTCCGGTTGTAATATTCATAAAATTGCACCAAAGATTTTACACTAGGGTTTCAGCCTAATTAAATCTAATTTGCTATCACTTTGACAAAAAAAAAAAAAAACATTTTGGTATTTTGTAAAGGTTCAACTTAAAGTCTTTTAAGTTTTTTTAATGTTTGGCTCTTATTTTCTTAAAGCCTTTATATAACTTAGTACAGGGTCTAAATACAAACTTTGATTTTTTAACTAAAGTTATAATTTTCCTCTAATGGAGAAGTGTTAGAGCTAAATTTGTTAAGTTCAAGACTATTGCATATCTCTAAAAATTGTCACGTCTTAAGAAGGACAATTTTCTTTCAATGGTTATTTGGTTGATTTAAATTGCAGTCTAGACAACTAGAGTTCAAGTGTTTAAGTAATCTTCCAGTTCCTTTTGAATGTGTATAACTAGAATCGAGTCCACATTCATATGCTATGTGCATTTACTAGAAGCTCAAACTCACACTTAAGTTTGCTCAGTGTCTTCCAAATTCTCTGTTGCTGAAGTTAGGGATATACAATATGACCTTATAATTTCTCATATCAATTAGCTTTATGACAATTGAGATTACAGAGTGGTCAATAGGTCGTAGCATTTGGTATATTTTATTAAGGACAGAAGAATGCATAAGCAAGATTCAGTAGATATCTGTGTGTTTCTGATCATTATACGTCTCATTGCTTAGCCCATAATGGTAGATAATATCTTCTTCAGGTAGATAATTTTTTATTTTTTATTTTTTTTCAGTTACCAAAATTGATATAGACTGGATCTAACTAAAAATAACTATTTGAAAGGTTTGAAATGCAGCTGTAGGAATTGATAATTTGAAGATATCAAATAACACTGTTTATTTCTTTCAATGTTTTTTATTTTTTTTCAAAATATGATCGTCTTCTTTTGCTCTCTCTCCTTTATAATATTCTTATTCATTTTAAATTCCTTTTTGAGGATAGACGCTTGTGATAAGCAAAATGAGAAAACTGACAAAGGAAGGACTGCAGCAGACAGATAAGAGAGTTGGCCTCATGAATGAAATTTTGGCAGCCATGGATATAGTGAAGTATGGTTAAATTAGCTACTGCTCCATTTATATTTAGCTGCACACACCATTGCCATTTGTAAGAAAATAACAAAGAACAGAATATCTTTCTGATAATTTCATTCAAGAGTGAATAGGTATATATACATCTTCTAGGTAGCTAACTATGTTAAGTATATTAACCTAATTAATCTCCTAACAATCAACTAATCAATCTCCTAACATTTAGCTCCTATATTTATGTTTCTATAGAAGGGAACTATATAATTACAGCTGTAACACTCCCTTTCAAGCTGGAGCATAGATGTTAATCATGCCCAGCTTGTTACAAAAATAATCCACTCGAGTCCCATTCAAAGCCTTTGTAAGTAAATTAGCAAGTTGGTCCCTTGTTTTCATATAACCAGTAGAAATTAAGTTCTCTTCAATCTTCTCACGAACAAAGTGACAATCAACCTCTATGTGTTTAGTTCTTTCATGATATACTGGATTTGAGGCGATATGAAGAGCAGCTTGATTATTACACCCAAGTTTTGCTGGCATTGAGTGTTTTAATCCAACTTCAGTCAAAAGATGATGTATCCACATAATCTCACATGCGGATTGTGCCATAGCCCTGTACTCCGATTCCGAACTGGATCGTGATATGACATGCTGCTTTTTACTTCTCCATGATACCAAGTTTCCTCTAACAAAGACACAGTAGCCAGTAGTAAATCTCCAATCAATTTTGGATCAAGCCCAATCGGCATCTATAAAACACCTCAATGTTAGTATGCCCATGATTGCTATAAAGTATACCACGTCTAGGAGCTCCTTTCAGGTAACATAGGATATGTTCCAGAGCTGCCCAATGTTTGACTGTAGGGGTGGACATGAATTGACTAACAATACTCACTGCCAAGGCAATATCAGGACGAGTTACAGTGAGATAGTTTAACTTTCCAACTATCCTTCTATACCTCTCTTGGTCATCCAATGGATCACCATCATCTTTTGTAAGATACAAATTGGGAACCATTGGAGTATTGCGGGGCTTGGCTGCCAATTTTCCAATTTCTGTGAGTAGATCAAGAACATACTTTCTTTGAGACAGAAGAATTCCTTTCTTGCTTCTTGTTATCTCTACTCCCAAGAAGTATTTTAGCTGACCCAAATCTTTGGTGTGGAACTTGGTATGTAGGAATGACTTACGAGAAGAGATCCCCGCATAATCTTTTCCTGTGATGACAATATCATCAACATAGACAACAAGAAGAATTGTGCCAGCTGCTGAATGTTTGTAGAAGACTGAATGATCACATTTGCTTTTCTTCAGCCCAAACTGTTGGAGTACTTCACAGAACTTCTCAAACCAAGCACGAGGACTCTGCTTTAAACCATACAAAGATTTCTATAGATGACAAACTTTCCCATACTCCCCCTGAGCAACAAAACCAGGAGGTTGCTCCATATACACTTCCTCTCGAAGATCTCCATGCAAGAAGGCATTCTTAATATCCAACTGGTGCAAAGGCCAGTTCTTGGATGCAGCAATGGAGATGAATAGGCGAATAGAAGTGAGTTTGGCAACTGGGGAAAAAGTATCAGAATAATCCACACCATAAGTCTGCGCATATCCTTTAGCCACTAATCTAGCTTTGAGTCGAGCCACAAAGCCATCTGCATTGCATTTGATTGCGAAAACCCATTTGCATCCTACAACTTTATTACCTTTAGGTAAATCCACTAACTCCCAAGTGTGGTTATCATGGAGAGCTTGTATCTCCTCAAGCATAGCATCACGCCATCCAGGATGACTGAGGGCTTCTTTAACTGTCTTAGGAATAGAAAGAGAGTCTAGGGAAGCAACAAAACAACTAGATGAAGGGAAGAAGTGATCATAGGAAACAAAATTAGCAATGGGATAAGTAGTTTGAGGAAGGGTACACTGGCGTTTACCTTTGCGGAGACTGATAGGCACATCAAGGTCATTTGGAGGTGGATCAGACAACAAAGGGACATCAAGGTCACTTAGAGAATCAGACGACAAAGGAATTGGTGCAGGACATGTATCATTAGTCTCTTGGCACCTGGAGTAGATATGAACAATAGGCGGTTTGGGGGGAACAGACTGCTCAGCAGAAGATTTGTTTGTATTCGAACCATCCTCTATTTGTTTAGTAGGTGGCATCGTATAGACTAACCATTCTGCTTCCTCCCCTTGACTCAGAGGTGTGGACAATGAGGAAAAGAATGAAGTTTTCTCAGAGAAAACCACATAATTTGAAACCAAGTATTTGTTGAGTTCGGAAGAGAAGCACCGATAACCCTTCTGAAGAGGAGAATATCCCAAAAAGACACATTTCAAGGCTTTAGGATCTAATTTAGTAATTTGAGGCCTTACATCACGAACATAGTATGTACTACCAAACACTCGTGGCTCCACTGGAAATAATGACTTGTTAGGAAAGAGAACACTGCAGGGAACATCACCACCAAGAACTGAAGAAGGCATGCGATTTATTAGAAACAGCATCAGTCCAGAATGGCTTGGGAACTTTCATATGGAATAGCAAAGCACAAGTAGTCTCAAGAAGATGCCTATTTTTCCTCTCAGCTACCCCATTTTGAGAGGGTGTATCTAGGGGTGGGCAAAACGAACAAAACCGTTCAAACCGTTGCTTTTGGTTTGGTTTGGTTTGTAGAAGATAATGGTTTTGTTTGGTTTGGTTTACTATGTTAAAAAACCGCCATTAATGGTTTGATTTGAGGTTTGGATAATTTTTGGACCAGACCAAACCGCAAACCACACTTAATATTATATACATTTATAATATTTATTATTATTAATAATATATATAACTGATATATATTTTTAATTTTTAGTTTGGATTGTAATACTTTGTTTTAATTTAGATTTTGAATTGTAATATTTTTAATTTGAATTTAGTACTGTAGTATTAAAATTAGTTTAAATTTTGAACTACAAAATTAAATTTTAGTTTTGTAGTTATTTTGCACTGTAAAATTAAATATCGCAGTCTAAACCGTTAAACCAAACCAGACCAAACTGTTTATGAATGGTTTGGTTTGGTTTGAATGGTCCTAATGGTTTGGTTTGTTGTTAAGCTAAACCGCCATTTATGGTTTGGTCTGAATTTTTATAAAAAATCAGACCAAACCAGACTGCGTCCACCCCTAGGTGTATCAACACAAGAAGATTGATGAAGCATTCCATGCTGAGTCATGAAATTTTTAAAAGTTTCCGACATGTATTCTTTAGCAATATCACTTCTAAAATATATGGATAGAAGTATTGAATTGAGTTTTAATACAACACAGAAAGCAGAAAAATGTGAAAACAACTCAGAACGATTTTTCATAAAATAAAGCCAAGTCATTCGAGAAAAATCATTCACAAAAGTAACAAAATATCTAGATCCAGTTTTAAACAAAACAGGACAAGGTCCCCAAATATCTGAATGAACTAATTGAAAAGAAAATGCAGCTCTTTTATTATTTCTAGGTCCTAACGAGCTACAATGATGTTTGGCAAAATGACAAGACTCACACTCTATTGATGTTACATTATGAAATTGGGGACACAATTTCTTCAAAATAGGCAGAGAATGATGTCCTAACTGACAATGTGCTTCAAATGGAGAGGTGACACTGGAGCAAGCAACAGAACAAGGTACCCATGAGTCCAGAACATAAAGACCATCAGATACATGTCCTTTACCAAT
Source organism: Ochetophila trinervis (assembly GCA_003254975.1). Classification (NCBI taxonomy): domain Eukaryota; kingdom Viridiplantae; phylum Streptophyta; class Magnoliopsida; order Rosales; family Rhamnaceae; genus Ochetophila; species Ochetophila trinervis. The sequence goes on along the minus strand of QANX01002693.1, from coordinate 62,701 downwards.
AATATGCTTCGTCATAAGATCTTGAAGTAAACAATGATCAGGAAAAATAGAGATAGAACACTTTAGGTCTCTAGTAAGTTTGCTCATAGAAATCAAATTAAAAGCAAGAGTGGGTAAACTAAGCACAGATGACAAGGTAATAGAAGAAGTAGGTTGGACAGTTCTAGAACCCTCAATGTTATAAGTTGACCCATCAGCAATGGTTATGGGAAAATGAGATCTATGTGACTTGAAACTAGAAAATGTGTTGGGATTATTTGTCATATGATCTGTGGTACCAGAATCAATGACCCATCTGTTTGAAGAGGAGATAAGACATGTGTTACCTGTGTCAGCAACAATAGTGACTGGAGTGGGCTCTTTCAGAAGATCTTGATATTGTGCATACTCATCAGTTGAGATTGTAACAGTTTGTGCAGAGGATGAGCTGGCAGTAACAACATTAGCCGTCGGAACCTTCTGATTGCGGTATTGCAATTTCTTGCAATATCGCTTAGTATGACCAGGTTCTTTGCAGTAATGACATATAATGTCATTGTTTCTTTCAGCTACAGGTGGACCCCCTCTGTTAGATGGCTTCCTCTCAAAGTCATTTTCTCTTTTGGCAACTAGTAAATTAGGCTGAGGAGATGGAATACTTTCTATACGAAGAACCCTGTTGAAAACTTCTTGAAGAGAATTGATTTCATAACCGGAAAGAATCTGAGATTTAGCAGTCTCAAATTCTGATGGGAGACCAGCAAGAAAACTTATTATCGCCATTTGTTCTTGCTGAGTTTGCTGCACTTTGATATCAATACTAAATGGTAACAAAACATTTAGTTCTTCATAAGTTTTCTTAAATTCCATAAAATAGGCAGTAAGAGATTTAGCCTCCTTTTCAGCATGATAGAAGGCTTTACAAACCGCATACATTTGGGATACATTCCTTTTGCCAGAATACAAAAATTCCAAATAATCCATCAATTCTTTGACAAATTCACAATGATTAACCAAGCCAAGTACTTCACTATCAATAGAATTTGTACTTTGCAGAAATAGACGAGCATCATCTCTAAGCCAGGTCTGTTTAGTAGTATCAATAGGCAGTTCATTACTTAAGTGATCATCCTTATCAACACTACGAAGATAAATTCTAACTGTTTTACTCCATTCATAATAGTTAGAACCATTTAGTTTGTGTTCAGTAACTTTAGACATAGCTGATACAATTTCACAGACAGAATTCTTATTATCCATTATTCAATACGAGATATAAAGCAGTGTCCAAGGCCAACTAACCAAGTAGAGATTAAACCAGCAAACAAGCAGAGGAACCAATCAACTGTGGAAGACAAAACCAAACCTCCTTCAAATGAAGTTGGACAACCAGATCAACACCAGGGGTAGACCAGAAGTGGTGCGTCGACGCTGGAGTAGAAACCCAACTCCGAGAAGCTAATCCACGCGCTCCCACGGGCCAGCGCGTGAATAATGCCGAAACTGGACAGCGGCACTTGTGACTCACTCGCAGAAGCTCTCGTTGCCGGACTTTGGGGAATGGCCGGGTTTCTAGTGCCGCACCTCCCTAACGTGGCGGTGAGACAAAATAGACACTAAAAAAAATAACCCAAAGAGGAACATATCCTCGGTGCAAACCCAAAAACCCCAAAATCTGAATAATTAGCCTTTAGGCTCTGATACCACGTAAGAAAACAACAAAGAACAGAATATCTTTCTGATAATTTCATTCAAGAGTGAATAGGTATATATACATCTTCTAGGTAGCTAACTATGGTAAGTATATTAACCTAATTAATCTCCTAACAATTAGCTCCTATATTTATGTTTCTTTACAAGGTAACTATATAATTACAGCTGTAACACCATTTATTATCAAACACTAAGCTATAAAATGTTTCAGATGTTATGCATGGGAGACAAGCTTCCAGTCTCGAATTCAAAGCATAAGAGATAATGAGCTGTCATGGTTACGCAAAGCACAACTGCTATCTGCTGTATGTCACAAACAGAAAGAGGGTATTTATTAGACTGCATTTAACTGGATGTGCAGTTACAGAATGTAATTGCATATTATTTTTAAATTTGAAATATTGATCCATAACTTGTAAGACATAATACCTCCAACAACATTTCATCCTTCACCCTATCCTCAGCGGGATTGGAGATGAATGCAATGAAACTATTGAGATGCTAGTATCATGCATGCCAATTAATGTTTTCTGTATGCTTGCCATAAGGAGTTTCAACTTAGCACATACTCATAAATTGCTAATGCTGATATATTTGGGAAAAAAAAGCGGGTCATATATGCAGTTTCCATGCTAATATAAAACACTATGATGATTTATCAAAAAAAGTTGCGATGCCTACATGATCATGATTAGACTTGTCCTACATCCATATGATCTAGGTTCACAAGATCAGTGATAGTGATTAATAATAGATGGAGATGACTAAATGCATGACGTAGCACTTTTGTTGAACAAATGAGGAATTGAACAGCAATGGCATATCCTTTGCATGGAATATAATTCTGTATACACGATCATGCATTATAGAGAACTTGATAATCAATAGTATATTTATGCTGATAAGGTTCAAAGAATAAATTAAGCTTAGGACAAATACCATATACTTATCGTCCATAACATCGTATGTTTCTGATTAGTTGCCTTCTGTTGCAGTTTAACGGTTTCATCCTGAGCAGCATCCCAGTTGTTGTCACAGTGATCTCATTTGGGATGTTCACATTGCTTGGTGGGGATTTGACACCTGCAAGGGCATTTACATCTCTTTCTCTGTTTTCAGTACTAAGATTTCCATTAAACATGTTACCTAGTATATTAACTCAGGTGTGGTCTTCTTCTATAATTTATATATTTTTTGTGGATGACAATATATGTTTTATCCTATCCAAACTAGGAAGGTTACATAATTTTTTTGTTTTTCTGTTCTTGATAGATCATTTAGCATTGTTGCTTGTTTCCTGAGTTTCAGTTGTGTCAGAAAATAACAAAAAATTAAAGAGGCAGAGCAGCACTCTCTAATTAACATAAGAAGATTACAACAAAGTACTTTTTAGGATTAAACACAACTTAATACTATAATTAAAACTACCTTATTTCTTAAAATCCGTCTCAAACTTGGAGCATAAAGTAAAAATATATTTCAAAGTTAAAACTTAGTAAAGATGTCACCCAGCTGATTCTTAAATTTGACATGTAAAATGTCAACTTCTCATTTCATTACTACACTTGTAAAATGGCAATCTAATTCTATATTCTACTGTTGTTTGTGGTTTTTCCTTCAGATGCCTTCATTGAAATCATTCTGCAGATTCATTGACATAGATGATATTTTTTCTATTGTGATATACTGTAGAATATTGGTTAAAACATAGCTCTTTTGTTATTAGATAAGTTTTGAATAAAGGTATATAGATAGGAGTGGAACTCTTTTAGGAATAGGAAGTGGAGTTCTAATAGAGTAGGACTCTATCTATTCTTTAGTTATAAATAGTTTTAGTCTGTAGGTTTGTAATTAGATTTTCATTATTGTTTTTAGTGGAATAAAAGCTTTAGTTTTTCCCTCTCTTGTTCTACAACTATTCTTTTTGTTTCGTTTGTTTTGTGCATGTTCTGTTATCAAGAATAACATTCTTGATATTTTGCTTTGTTATCTCAACATATACATTATCTAGTTTATTTTTTCTATTGGTAGGCCGTTGGAATGAAAGTTGGTATTACAAATGGATTTGGTCAACAAATTTCTTTTGTATTGGCAATGGTATTTGAATATAGTTCGATTTATTTTGACCATCTGAAATTTCTGTGGTTTGGCAGGTTGCCAATGCAAATGTATCACTACAACGTTTGGAGGAGCTATTCTTAGCTGAAGAGAGAATTCTAGAACCCAATCCACCTCTTCAACCAGGGCTTCCAGCAATCTCAATTAAGAATGGGTGCTTTTCATGGAATCCAAAGGTCAACCTCTAACATATGCAATCTTTTTACTTTATTCAACATTTGGTACGTCTATAGTCATAAGTTTCATTTCTTTGGTTAATAATTGGAAGTTGCTGATTAACTGCTTGCTAATGTAATAATTCCTCACGAGAAGAATTTGCATAAACCTTTCATGAACATGGTGATGCAAGGAACTTGTTTGCTTTGAAATTCATTTCTTTCCAATATGTAGGGGTGCTGAATAAGCTATCCTGTTTTTTTTCTTTTCTTTTTTAATTTTTATTTCTTGTTAATTTCCAGGAAGACAAGCCCACATTATCAAATATTAATTTGGCTATACCAGTAGGAAGCTTAATTGCAGTTGTTGGTGGAACTGGAGAAGGGAAGACGTCACTTATATCTGCAATGCTTGGCGAGCTGGCTCCTGTTGCAGATGCAAGTGTTATAATCAGAGGCACTGTTGCTTATGTTCCCCAAATTTCATGGATTTTCAATGCAACTGTGAGTTATAGCTTCATTATAATCTCTAACGTACAGTTATCGGTTATGTTTTACATATCTGTTGTAACTTTGCATACTACTGACTACTCAAGATTTTATTCAACAGGTTCGTGATAATATACTATTCGGATCTGAATTCGAAGCTGCACGATATTGGAAGGCTATTGGTACAACTGAGTTACAGCATGATCTAGATTTACTTCCAGTTGAGTGGATTTAAGAATTACATGTTCGCAATTGTTGCTTATTAAGATGGATATCTTTAATATAATTAACTTAAACACTTGGTTTTAATTTTAAAGGGCCATGATCTCACAGAAATAGGAGAACGAGGGGTGAACATCAGTGGTGGACAAAAGCAGAGGGTTTCTATGGCTCGAGCTGTGTATTCCAATTCAGATGTATACATATTTGATGACCCTTTAAGTGCTCTAGATGCTCATGTTGCTCGGCAGGTACTTAATCGTGCTAGCACAATAAGACCACTTGGAGGCTACTTTTATCGTAGTTGCAATTTCAAACAAATTGTTTTCTGGTTAATGGAAGAAAGGCAAAAGCAGTTAAGCAGATTTTTCTAATGTTATGTTCTAAAATTATCAAATGCATTGTACTTTATAAGCTACTATTGGTATATCCAGGTTTTCAACAACTGCATCAAGCAAGAATTGCAAGAAAAAACCAGGGTGCTGATCACAAACCAGCTACATTTTCTTCCTCAGGTGGATAGAATTATCTTAGTCTCTGATGGTACGGTTAAAGAGGATGGAACATTTGATGAGCTTTCTAAAAATAGCAAGCTATTCCAGAAACTAATGGAAAATGCCGGGACAATGGAAGAACAAGCAGAGGAAGATGTTGACAGCGAGAATTATTCCCAGAAAATTTCAATACCTTTTTCTAATGAAGTCCCAAATGATTTTCTTGAAAATGCAAGCTATTCAAAGAAAGGGAATGGGAGAAAATCAGTACTGATCAAGCAAGAGGAACGCGAAACAGGTGTTGTCAGTTGGAATGTCTTGACAAGGTAACATGGTCACTATTTTAAAAATTCATGATTCAAACTTTTGTTTCATCTTTATAATAAAAGTAAACATATATCCATCACACAATTGTTGATGCATGACCTCTGTAGCACCTTCAGCATAGTCATAATTTTTCCATAGATAAATTATCTTTTCTTATGAGGACTCTTTTGTTTTGTTATGTCAGTATTGACCTCTTATATCTCATATATGGTGCACTCTATGCAACTTGATGTTCCATAGATTTCTTAATTTCAGATTTGTAGATTACATTCTAGATTGTGATTTATTTCTCTTTAGGAAAAGAGTATCAATCAAGGATAGAAACAAGTTTACGTTGTGTTCTAAATGTGCGATAAATCAGAATTTTTCTTTATATCTAGCATCAAATAAATAAATAAATTTTAAAGTGTTTAATAGTTTAATGCAATTTCGGATCATCAGAAATTTTTATTGATTCCTATACACGTAAAATATTCTTATGCATTAAAAAAAACATATGCACTTTCTATACAAGTTCTATAGCTTGCTAATCTAGTGTAGCGCTACTTAAATTTGCATCTTGATCCTTTTCCCTAATTGACAGTACTTCCAACTTAATTTGATAATTTGAGAATTGATGTGTTAATGTTCATTCCATGTTCAGGTACAAAAATGCATTAGGAGGCGTATGGGTCGTGATGATTCTTATCATACTTTATGCATTGACAGAAGTTCTTCGAATTTCAAGCAGTACTTGGTTAAGTTTTTGGACAGATCAGCGCACTTCACAGAGTTATAAGCCAGGATTCTACATTCTCATATATTCACTTCTTTCATCTGGTCAGGTGTGTGTGAATAGTTAGTAAATATTCAGGAAGCTGTTTAAATTCACAAGTTTTAATTCATCTTCTTGCAAAAGTGCATATTATTTCTACTTCTTGTCTAGTTCTTCTAATCCTTTATCTGTTTTATATATACTGGCAGCACTTTATTGTGGATATTGGTGAGAAAAACAATATAACTTTCCCTTTTTGGTTTTTGGTTTTCATTTTGAACAAAAAACGTACAGAAAGAAATTGCACAAGAAAATTTAATATCATCCATTATCTGAAAGCTACTACACCTTTATTTGGTTCAGGTGACCGTGACATTGGCAAATTCTTATTGGTTAATCATGTCAAGTCTTCATGCCGCCAAAAGATTGCATGATTCCATGCTACATTCAATACTAAGAGCTCCAGTGGTTTTTTTCCATACTAATCCAACAGGACGGATAATCAATAGGTTTTCCAAGGATTTAAGTGATATAGATCGCAACGTTGCAGATGCTACAAACATGGTTTTGGGCCAACTGTTTCAGCTCCTTTCAACCTTTCTTCTGATAGGCATTGTGAGCACAATATCCCTTTGGGCCATCACACCACTTCTGATATTGTTATATACTGCCTACCTATACTATCAGGTATGTTTGATATTCTACTATATATTTTCTTTATCTCATCTTCATCTTATAAGTTTTCACTGTCTAAGCATATCTTGGTTATATTGTGATACTCGCACATAATTATATATATAGAGTCTTGATATGTAAAGCTCCTTATAGAAAGCATCAAATGCTTATAGAAAAATTCACTTGTCACTTAACACAAGACATGATTTTTATTTTGTTTCTCCATTGCATTTTCTTTATTTTATTTTAATATTCTTGATCACCTTTCATTAAACATCAAAATCAACATTCAATATTAAAAAAATATATTGATCAACCCATAAAAGAAGAAATCATTCCTCACTTGATTAATTCAGAGAATGATACGATGTATTAATACAATCTGTATAGCTGCTAAAGGAAAGAACAAAAGTTTAGCACAACTATATTGATAATCAACTATAAAAAAAATATACACAAACATTGACTAAACTAGATCCAATAAGTCTAGACAGTCTTTTTATACAAATCAGATCCTTCTTTCCAGCACTCCTCCTCAAGCTTATGCAAAGATATCATGCATTTTCTCTACCATAGAGTCAAACATTGATCCTTGAGATTCCTTTTTGTGAATAAGTATGCTAGTTGCTGCTTGGTTGTCACAAAAGGTAATGTAAACTTCCCACTCGATTTTTTCCTTGATGAAGTGCCTATCCACCATAACATGCTTGGTGCGATAATGTTGAACTGGATTTTGGTCGGTGCTGATTGCAGCCTTATTATCACAATAAACTTTCAAATACTCTTTAGGCTCCAAACTAAATTCTTAGATTCACCCGTCTCTTTCTCTTCCCTCTCACAACGAGTGTTTTTTTCTTCCCAACAAGCAAAACAAGCAGCTTTCTCTTTAAGTTTCCTCGGGTATCACTTTGTCTCATATTCCATTTATGCTTTGACTATGTCTCAGTCTTGGTTAAACTTCTTAACTTCGATGGAGCTTTGTACCATTTTTTCTTCCATCATGTCTCAATCATCTGTGTTTTAGGTTTGAGGTTTTGTGTGGAAGCTCAAAATTACAATCATCAATGAAACTTATAAACCATCTAAAACCTGAATAACAATTCACATGGGATTGTTATTGTAAATAGTTTGTACAGCTATTTGATTGTGTATATATTATATTTCCATAGATAGAAACCATAGGCTTTTTTAGGAGATAAATTAGGCTATAAATCAGCCCAAGATTATGTAAATTCATCTATATCTTGAATGATAAATACAACAAAAGGTGTTAAGCCATTCAAAGCAAATCTTTGTCATGGTATCAGAGCTTGGTGAAATACTTCATCATAATATTATTTTTCATTTTCTCCACGCGAAACGATCTTTCCGATCATCAAGGTCTACTATACATCTTCAGTTTCGATTTCGTCCCTGTCAGCCTAGGTCCGTCTAGTCGTCGTAGTCTCCAATCGCCGTCAGATTTGTTCTAGTCACCTTCTCTGACTAGTTTCTTCTTATCTCACGATCTATCTTCAAAGTTAGATCATTTTGGTGTTATTTGATTACTGGACTCTTTCTGGATAATTTTGGAATCAGATTTTTTTGGATGTTTTAGGTATTTCTGGGTAGTTTTTTTTACCGTTTTTTGTGTGTGGATATTTTGGGCAGTTCTATATTGTAGATTGCTATATTTTGAGGTGGCTGGTAGTAGTAATCCTGAATTTTGTGTTAAATTTATTGGAAAAAAATTATAAAACATGAGAATTTCAATTCTAATTGGTTGTTACCGGGAAAGAGTTATGCGGACATATTGATGGCAAACCTGCTGATATAGAATTGGTCTAAATGGAAAGTAATAGATGGTAGAGTGATGTCTTAGATTATTGGATTACTAGATCATACCTGTACGATGCACGGAAATTTTTATTATTAAATTATTAAAAATGTAATAATTAATATGAAATTGAAAAAAATTTAAAAGTTATTTTTAAATGTAATATGTGAAAATAAAATTTAACTTGCACCAATAGCATTATCAAGTCGTGTTTTTCATCATGTTTAGGTATATCATGTCATTTTACTTGGAAAAAAAACATAATAATGACTTTGAATACTTTACTGAATAACAGATAAAATCTACTCTATCCATCAATGCCATGAAATTAACTTTTCTATTTAATCAATGTGAACAAAATGTTAAAATTGAAAAAAATACAATAAAAAAATTAAGTCATACCAGAAAGATTTTAACTTTTAAAAATAGAAAAATATATAAATATATATATATACAATCCTGCTATAAACCCCGAAGTCGGGGTTTATAGCTGTCCCCGACAGGACACGTGTCAGCCAAAGAAAATTGCAAAATTTTGCAATTTTTAACCCTCACGTGCAAGGCACGTGGTCAGCAACCCACTCTCCCCTTCCCCCCCCCAATTCGCCCCAATTCNCCCCCCCCCCCTCCCCTGCGATACCTTGCCCCAAAATTCCCCTCTCTCTGGAGAGGAGGCTCTGCAAATCGGGCTGCGCCGGACTCGTAGGATCCATGGCCGTTGTTAGTGAAGAGCCTCCTCTCTTTGGAGATGCGCTTGAATTCCTCGGCGCGCGAAATGACGTGGTCGAGGTAAGGGGAGAGGAGGACTTGATGGTGTCGTTTTGGAAGATTTAGAACGAAGCTCCGGCGCTCGTCGAGCGAGTCCTAGATGGTGTCGACGTGATGCGTCCAGGAGAGGGAGTGGCCGAGGAAGGTGTCGTGGACGAAATGGTTGGGCGCGACGGCGAAGGAGATTCAGTTGGAGGATTTGGAGCGAGAGAGGGTGAGACGGCAGCAAGAGCTGGAAGAAGGGCCCACAGAGTTGAGGTAGAGATTGACGTGGCGGTAGAGGTCGTTGACGTCGACGCCGCAGTAGCCATTGAACTCGGGAATGTCGATGTGAGAGAAGGGGCTGAGGAGGTCCTGGAGGGACTCGTAGTGGAATATTGTATGTAAGGCTAAAAAGAAATGCAGAGATAGACAGCAGCAACAAATTATAAAGGTAAAGGCAAATATAATGTTGGCATAAAGCCTAAAGATGAAGCCGACTTCTCTTCTTCTTCTTCGACTCTACTGTAAAAGCGTGGCTTCGCGAAACGTAACACACACAATTTCATAGTTTCCCTTGCATATTAGATGTGATTTTGGAGCTTATTAATGACCTTAAGCTTCTTTTGTATTTTTATTTTTTTTCTTGTAGCTAGGAGGGCTTAAAAATGATATACATAGTATTTTTTATAATTAATTACTTGAGAGTAACATGGATTGCGGTTTGCGAAGAAAAAAAAAAGTGAAAAAGAAAGAGGGTGGGTTAGAGGGGCAGCAGACAGTAGAGAACTGCGCAATGTAAGCGCATGAGAATTGGAATGAGGTTTGCTTTTGCTTTTGTTTGCTTCTTTTGTGAAAAAAGAAGAAGAAAAAAAATCAGGAAAAGGAGGGGGAGGGGATGGGGTTGCTGACCACGTGCGAGTCATGCGACGGTTAAAAATTGCAAAATTTTACAATTTTCTCTGGCTGACACGTGTCCTGTCGGGGACAGCTATAAACCCCGACTTCGGGGTTTATAGCAGGATTGTATATATATATATATATAATATATAAATGTTGAATGAGCGGGAAAAATATTTTGTGATAAAAAATAATAGGGAATTTTGGATGGAGTAGAATTTTAATATATTAATAGATTCTGATTGGAAAGAAAACAAAAATTTAAAATTTAGTAAATCAATGGGAGCAAAATATTTAAATTGAAGGAAAAAATCCAGTAAAATTTATCAATTACATGCATTTATTTTTTTTAAAAGTAAATATTTTATTTTCTATTCTAATTGTAGAAAAACAAATCAAATTTATTCTATCTATCAATGCCATGGAATTAATTTTATTCTATTTAATCAATGTGACCAAAATATTAAAATTTAAAAAAAAAATACCATAAAAAAATTAAGTCATACCATAAAAATTTTAACTTTTAAAAACTGAAAAATATATATAAAAAAAGATATATATATTTATATAAATATATAAATGGTGAATGAGCGGAAAAAAATTTAATGATAAATTGAGAAGGAATTTTGAAAGGAGTATAGTTTTAATTGATTATACAGATGTGATTATCAAATTATTCTTAACTTGCGCCCATATAAAACTGCTAAAACTATGTGGGAATATCTGAAAAATGTTGATAATCAAACAAATTCTGCTAGAAGATGTCAATTGGAGTGTAAGATTGCAAGTTATACTCAGGGAAGCTTGTTTGTGTTACTGTTTCTGAAATTCTTTCTCTGAGATTCTGGATGTTCATGAGGTTAGCACGCGTGATAAGTTTTTAATGAGACTTCGGCCCGAATGTTTTGGTGAATTGCTTTGTGAAGTAAATGATAAGCTGATAGGATATGAGTCATCATCTCTTTTATATTTTATTTCTAATACTCTCCCACACATGTGGGCCTATTTGGATATTTACATGTGGATATTCGGTTCGGCTTTTTTTGGGTTCTTTAATTTATTTTTAAATTTGGATGGAGTTATTGAGTTTTAAACCTCTGATCACTGGGTCTTTTGGCTCTGATACTATGTTAAATCACCACTGATTCTAAAAGCTTAAGCTTATGAGATATAAGTTATCATCTCTGTTATATTTTATCTCTAACATAATCTTCAATGCAGGAGATAAGTAATTCAACCCCTTCATCTCTTCAACACTACCAATCCTCTTTCACGTAGCTAAATCTTGAAAAACACATTGAGTTAAGAAGGTTACAAAACAATTATTATAATGCTTTTGTAACTACTTATGGATAACTGATTACACTCAATATTCAAAACATGAAGGACTGAGGATAGTGTCAAAGAAGGTGATATGGAAACTGAACCTTTCCTATGAATGGGAACAGAAGAACCATTGGCAACCTTGATTTTATCTTTTCCCATAGAGAATAACTTAAAAAAACATGCCAACCACCAGTTAGATGTCCTGTTGCCTTTGAATCAATGATCCAAAGGTTAGATGAAACATTACCATAGGCATTTAATGCTATATGGACATTACTTGATTGAGTAAAATTACTAGACAAGTTAAGAGTTCCCTGTCTGTAACAAAATCTTGTATGAGGTCTCCAACTGATTTTTAGTGAAGTGATCATTATCTGAATTTTGATCAACACCATCTCTGAGCTCAGAATTCACATGGTACTAGTGCATATCTAAACTTATCCTCACATATAAGCCCATTACAAAAGAGGAAAGAAATCGCACCTTACATGTGCCTAACAATTGAACCAATTATTAAAGACAAATACAAATTCAAATGGAGGTACCAAGGTTCAAAAACAAGACTTGGTTACCAAGACTTTGATACCATGCGAGTGAAAGGAAGTAAAAGAAGAAATAATGCCTTCACTTGATTAATTTAGAGAATAATATAGAATATAATAAAAATTCTACAGCTTTTAAAGCAAAGAACAAGATTCTAATACACCTATACTATCCTACAATTGCTCCATAATCTACAAATACCACTAACATTCACAACCATTGATTAAACTAGTTTCAATGAATCTGGACAGTTTTATACACAATCAGATTCTGAAGATCTGCTTCCTAACAATATGTAAGCGTGTCAGTGATGTGTTTTGAAGAGAACAACAAGTGGACCATGTTGTGGGTTTCTAAATGACCGATACCAACATGACACCTGTGGCAAGGAAAAAAATCTTGCAAGATCCTAAATTATGCCTTTTTACAATTAATATGTATGGTTGTGTGATTAAGCATATAGCACTGGATGTATATTCATCTTAGTGATATGTTCATCATAGTTAAATCATAATTCCCTAAAATTTATCTCAAAACAATGCATTAAGCAAGTAATGTCAGCAAAATAAGGGAAATAAATCTGAACAAACACAAAGATGGGTAGAGGAATCAGTCTAGTATGATTCACAGTTCATATATTCAATAGCATTTACAAGTTTTCTACTTATAGACTATACATGACATAGAATTAAGAATGAAATAACTCCTCTCTAATCTTTCCTAAATTAATATTTCCTAAATTATAAGAGTTGATTATTATATTTACAGTAAATACAGCTAGGAAATCTTCTAGAATCTCAACAATAATTCAACCAAGTATTCAACTTTCCAAAACTCCCCCTCAAGCTAGTTTGAAGATATCTTCCATTGCCAGCTTCTTAATCAAAAAATCAAATTGCTTCTTGTGTAGTCCTTTTGTTAGTATGCCCGCAATTTGTTCAGTAGTAGGAATGTAGGTCATACAAATCTGTCAACTATCTAGTTTTTCTTTGATAAAGTGTCTATCAACTTCAACGTGCTTTGTTCTATCATGAAGAACTGGATTGTGAGAAATAGAAATTGTTGCTTTATTGTTGCAATACAACTTCATAGGTAATGGATTGGAAATCTTCAAATCTTTTAAAAATCTTTTAAAAATCTTTTAATCCATAATACTTCCCAAATTCCATGAGCAACAGATCTAAACTCGGCTTCGGCACTACTTCTTACCACTACATTTTACTTTTTACTACGCCAAATAACCAAGTTATCTCCAACAAAAGTACAATAGCCAGAGGTTGATCTTCTATCAATGACACTCCCAGCCCAATCTGCATCAGTGTATACTTTAACTTGTAGATTACCACAGTTCTCAAATAATAGACCTTTTCCTAGACTTCCTTTAAAGTACCTTTTCCTAGGCAACATCAAAGTGCTCTGATCCTGGTGAGTGCATGAATTGACTTACCATACTAACTGCAAAAGCTATATCAGGACTTATATGTAACAAATAAATTAGTTTTCCAACAATTCTCTGAAACTGGTCCCTATTCATCATTTCTTTAGGTTTGGTAGGTTGTAGCTTCAAATTAGGTTCAATAGGTGTCTCAGCCACTTTACATCCAAGCAACCCTGTTTCACCAAGTAGGTCAAGAACATATTTTCGTTGAGAGACAAAAATACCTTTCTTAAATCTAGCAATTTCCATTCCAAGGAAATACTTCAGAGCGCCTAAGTCCTTGATTTCAAAATTATTAGCAAGTACTTTCTTTAGTCTCTCAAGTTCTATATTGTCATCCCCTATCAAAATTATATCGTTAACGTACACAATCAAAATAGCAGTTTTCGTTCGAGTGTTTATAAAACATGGTATGATCAGCTTGGCTTTGACAATAACCATTACTTCTCACAGCTTTTCCAAAACGTTCAAACCAGGCTCTAAGAGATTGTTTGACGTCATACAATGATTTCCTCAATATACATACTCTGTTCCTACCATGTTTTCCCTCAAATCCAGGTCTCTTCCTCCAAATCTCCATTCAAGAATGCATTTTTTACATCCAATTGGTGTAAGGGTTAGTTTAAGTTTGCAGCTAAGGAGAGTAAAACACGGAATGAGTTCATCTTGTCTATCAGTGCAAAAGTCTATTGGTAGTCAATTCCAAAGGTTTGTGTAAACCCTTTTGCCATGAGTCTTGCTTTGTACCTTTCTATACTTCCATCAGCTCTGCATTTAACTGTAAACACCCATTTGCAACCAACAGTCTTCTTATCTCTAGGTAGATTAACCACCTCCCAAGTATCATTCCTTTTTAAAGCATTCATTTCTTCTAAAATTGCTAACTTCCTATCTGAATGATCTAGAGCTTTCTGAATGGATCTTGGAACAAACACTTGGGAAATTTTAGAAGTAAATGCATTATGTTTATAAGAAAGTCTATGATATGACTTATAATTAGCAATAGGGTGCTTGGTACAAGTTCGGACTCCTTTCCTAAGTGCTATAGGGACATCTATGTCTGATAACTCAGTATTAGGAGTTTCAAGAATAGGAGGAACTGAAATTAAAGGAATACCTGGAATAGTGGAGACACCATTTCTTGGGGATAATGATTGAGCTTATTCTAGGATTGTAGGATGATCTTTACTGTTTTGGTGAGCAACTCTTCTAGTATAAACACGAAGCTGAGGATCATTTTGTAGTATTTCTCCCCCTGTCTGTGGTACCGTCATGCTTGGCAAGGGTAGATTAGTATTGCATTCATTTTCCCCATTTAAAACAGTTAATTCTTGATTATTCAACTCAGGAAAGGAAGGATTAGGCAAAGGTACAGATATTTCCCAAAACTGACCTTCATTTCTCTCTTTCTCCCCCTGGAAACAGTTTTGGCTGAAGTAGGGTTGATTTTCCAGAAAAGAAACATCCATACTAATGTGAATCTTTCTAGTTATAGGGTTATAACACTTATACCCTTTCTTATTTGGAGCATATCCTATGAAAACACACTTTTCTGCTCTAGGATCTAGTTTAGATCGAAGATGACTAGGTATGTGAATAAACATTGTATTGCCAAACACTTTTAAAGGTAAATTTGAAATTATTCTAGATTTAGGAAAAATATTTTGTAGACACTTTAAAGGTGTAATATATTTTAAAACTCGAGTAGGCATTCTATTAATCAAATAAGATGCTATTAAAATAGCATCTCCCCATAAATATTTAGGAACAAGCATAGAAAACATTATAGCCCGTCCTTCTTCAAGTAAATGTAGATTTTTCCTTTCAGCAATATCATTTTGTTGATGAGTATCTCGACATGTGGATTGATGTTGAATACCTTTTTCTTTCAAAAAATTTCCCAAATATTGATTAAAATATTCAGTTCCATTATCAGTATGAAATATACTGAATTTTGTTTGAAATTGGTTTTCAACCGTATTGTAAAAATTCTTGAAAATTTCTCAACTTCAGATTTTTCATTCATCAAATATACCCAACACAATCATGTATGGTCATCAATGAAGGTCACAAACCATTTTTTTCCAGTTAAAGTAGTTGTTTTTGATGGACCCCAAACATCACTATGAACCAAATAAAAAGGTTTTGATGCATGATAAGCCTTTGAGATATAAGAAACTCGATGGCTTTTTGATAAATAACTTTCACATTGAAAAGAACAGTCTAAATTTTTAAATAAAGAAGGAAATAGATGTCTTAGATAGGGAAAACTAGGATGTCCTAATCTAAGATGCCAAAGCATAATTTGTTCCCAAATGGAAATTGAACTAATACTACCACTAAAGCCTTGAGCTTGTTTATTGCTGAAGGAGCTGTCATCAAAATAGTAAAGACCATCTACCATCTTAGCACTGTCAATCATCATCCCTGAGTTATAGTCCTGAAATTCACAATGAGAATCAAAGAACATGACACAACAATTAGAATCTTTGATATTTTACTCACAGACAAAAAGATTGCAGGCAAGGTTAGGGATATGAAGAACATATTTTAAAATTATTTTTTCGGATATTTGAATTAAACCTTTTCTTGCAATTGGTGAGAATCTGCCATCTGCAATTCTAACTTTTTGATTACTAGAACAAGGTGAATAAGATTTAAATAAATGAGAAAGACTGGTCATATGATCTAATGCACCTGAATCAATAATCCAAGGTGCAGAGGTTAAATAACAAGGAAAAGCACTAGGAAAGCTACCTGTTTGAGCAAGAGAACCACTAGGAATACTAGATCACATATTAGACTTTAGCATTTTTAGAAGATGATCCATCTGCTCTTTACTAAAAGGACTTGTCTCAGCCTCATTAGCAGAAGGGAACATGTGGCTGGTTTTGTGACCTAGTTTGCTACTTTTCCAATCTACAGGTTTTCCATGGATTTTCCAGCAAGTTTCCCGAGTATGGCGAGGTTTGTTGCAATAGTCACACCATACTCGAGGTTTCTCAGTTTGTTGGCGCTGGTTGGTAACAAACCGAATTGCATTAGCATCATAAGTTACAAATGCTGAGTTCTCCATTGTTCCACCAGTTCCCTTTTTACCAAGCATTACACTCGGCAGCTCTCTTCCCTCCTAACTTTAGAAAACACCTCTCCAATTTGAGGAAGTGGTTGTCAGCCAATTATTCTTCCTCTAACCTCATCAAATTCAATATTTAGACCCGCAAGGAATTTGAAAATTCAATTGCTCTCCATTGTTTTCTTGTTGTGATTACAATCATTAGAGGACATCCATTCATAATCATTATGCATATCTAGATCCTGCCATAACCTTTTCTGATGGTTGAAATACTTGGTGACGTTGTCTTTTCCATGTGTTATCTCACCAAGCTACAGTTGCAATTCATAAATCTGAGATTGATTACCAAGATCAGAGTATATCTGATTAATGTTGTCCCAGAGTTCCTTCGGAGTCGAATAGCACGTATAGTTGGTGCTGATGTCTTCTTCATCCATAGCATTCACAAGCTAGGTCATGACCATGGAATTCTCTGCATCCCAAAGAACATACATTGGATCCTCCTTTGAAGGTGCCTTCTTTTCTCCAGTCAGATATCCAATCTTTCCTCTTCCTCGAATGTACATTCGAACAAATTGAGACCAACGAAGAAAGTTGTGTCCGTTGAGGCGGATGTTCATAATATGGACAGAATGAGAATCGGTATGGGAAAGCTATGTTTCAGTGTTTTTTGAAGTAGTGACAGTAGTAGGTTTAGATGATATGTTAGACATGGTGAAAAGAGGCTAGGTATTTTTTCAGTAGAGATGTAAATCTTGGAATAAGTCCAAGATTTTTTATTTATTTATTTTTTCAGAATAGAGAGAAAATAAATTCCTGCTCTGATACCATGAACAAACACAAAGATGGGTAGAGGAATCAGTCTAGTATGATTCACAGTTCATATATTCAATAGTATTTACAAGTTTCCTACATATAGACTATACATAGCATAGAATTAGGAATGATATAACTCCTCTCTAATCTTTCCTAAATTATAAGAGTTGACTCTTATATTTTCAGTAAATATAGCTAATAAATCTTCTAGAATCTCAACAATAACTCAACCAAGTATTCAACTTTCCAACACCTATATGATCTTATTGTCTTTTGTCCAAGGAAAACAATTTCATGCATGTATATTCAGTAATATATACAGCCAATTACCAATTACAAGATAAATCTCTCATAAGCTTTTTTACCTTTTTTCTCTTTCATCACTTATTGCATGATAGATTTTTCAAGGAAAATTTGTATTTGTGTCAAAATGGAAAGAACTATATAATAGAAAAATTGAAAATGGAAGAAAGCTGCCACCTAGCCTTGGTTGGTGGTAAAGCCTCAAAGGTGCAGTACTAGAGGACCTAGATTTTTAACACAGTCTTGATATTAGATAGTAGGGCAGTAAATGTTGAAGGTGACACTTTTGGTGACATGGCTGCTGACATGGCATCAGAGAGGTTGAAGATGAAAATATATTTTGTGCAGACCAGATTAGTTCAAATCTGGTTGTTTTTAGATCAGCTTTGTGTCAAGTGTATTGGTTTCATGTGAAACAAGTAAACTAAGTGTACCTTGTGTTTAGTCTTATTTTGGCTGATCTTTTTGTCAATTTTTTTATGGCCTATGTTATGATTCTTAATAGGGGTAATCATGTCTGAAAAGGCAGCATAATTGTATCTGTCAAATGATAGAGATTAGGCATTCTTTTTTGTTTCTGGTCTTGAGTATACCATATGTTTTATCCTTAATGTAATGTAGAGGCTTTTAAGTAAATATATGTTTTTTCCCATCTTTATAACTTCTCTTGGGTCATACTTCTAACATGGTATTAGAGCTGTTGATGATATTTGAAGGCCTGAGTTTATAAAACCAGAAAACCAGCCATTTTACAAAAAAATTGGTGCACCAGTTTTCTCCAGAAAATCTTTTTACATTGTTTCTCTTTCACAAATGGCCTCAACTCATTATTCAGCTCCTACACCTCCCATTTTCAATGGAGAAAATTATGCAATGTGGTCTATAAAGATGAAAGCTTATTTACAAGCTTTTGACTTGTGGGAAGTGGTAGAGGTAGATAGGGACCCTACTCCTTTAAGGGCAAATCCCACGGTTGCTCAAATCAAGCAACATAGTGAGGAGGTTGCAAAAAAATTCAAAACTCTCTCAGCATTACATGCAGGAGTTTTAGATGTCATGTTTACAAGAAACATGGCATGCTCTACAACTAAGGAAGTTTGGGATAGGCTAAAAGGGGAGTTTCAAGGCAGACATAGAACAAGACGAATGCAAGTTTTGAACTTAAGAAGAGAGTTCGAAACTTTAAAAATAAAATAGACTAATTTGGTCAAAGATTTCACAGATAAGTTGATGAAAACTGTGAACCAAATCAGAATTATTAGAGAGGAGTTAAGTGACAAAAGAGTGGTGCAGAAAGTACTTGTCAGCTTGCTTGAAAAATTTGAGGCAAATATTTCTTCATTGGAAGAATCTAGAGACCTAAATGAGATAAGCTTGGCTAAGCTTGTAAATGCATTACAAGCCACAGAACAAAGGAGATCCATAAGGCAAGAAGAAGTCTCAGAAGCTGCATTTTTTGTCCAACAAAATGGCAAAGTTTCAGACCACTCATTGTTTCACTTTACGTTGATGACTTGCTAGTCATGGTTGAGAATTCTGAAGATATGATGGAATTTAAACTGGAAATGCAGAAAAACTTTGACATGTCAGACCTTGGAGTAATGAATTATTTTTTTGGAATAGAAATTGATCAAATGAATGGATGTATTTTTCTATCACAGCAGAAATATGCAGTGGAGTTGCTGAAAAAGTTTGATATGAAGAATTGTAAATGTGTAGATACACCAATGGTTTAAAATCAGCAATTTGAATTTGGAAGATGGAGCTGAAAAGGTCCAAGGAACAGTTTATAGGAGCTTGATTGGGAGTTTTCTATATAGATGTGCTTCTCTGCCAGATTTAACCTTTTCAGTAAGTATGGTGTCAAGATTTATGTATTCTCCCTCTCAAATTGACTATGAAGCAGCCAAGAGGATACTAAGATATGTGAAAGGCACTATAGAATTTGGAATATGCTTTTCAAAGCAAAAAGAAAAAAAATTGGAGGGATTCAGCGATAGTGATTGGGCTGGAAGTAAAGAGGATATGAAAAGTACTTCAGGGTATCTTTTCTCTTTTGGTTCCGGTCCATTTTCATGGTCTTCTCAAAAGCAAGGTCTATAGCACAATCTACAGCTGAAGCTGAATACATTGCTTCAGCTGCAGCTACAAATCAAGCCCTTTGGGTGAGAAAATTGATGGTGGATTTAAATGAGAAGCAAGATGGAGCTATCACCATTTATTGTGACAACAAGTCAGCCATATCCATTGCTCAAAATCTAGTTCAACACAGGAGAACTAAGCATATACCGGTAAAATATCACACAGTAAGAGATGCCAAAAGGAATCATGAAGTAAAGTTGGTGCATTGCTCATCTGAAAACCAGCTTGCAGATATATTCACTAAACCTCTCCCCAAAAACAGGTTTGAAACATTGAAAGCTTATCTCAATGTTTCCTCCAAAAGTGCTAAGGAGGAGTGTTGAAGGTGGCACTTTTGGTGACATGGCTGCTGACATGGCAGCAGAGAGGTTGAAGATGAAAATATATTTTGTGCAGACCAGATTAGTTCAAATCTGGTTGTTTTTGGATCAGCTTTGTGTCAAGTGTCTTGGTTACATGTGAAACAAGTAAAACTAAGTGTACCTTGTGTTTAGTCTTATTTTGGTTGATCTTTTTGTCAGCTTTTAGTGGCCTATGTTATGATTCTTAATAGGGGTTTTCATGTTTGAAAAGGCAGCATAGTTGTATCTGTCAAATGACAGAGATTAGGTATTTTTTTTTTCTAGTCTTGAATATACCATATGTTTTACCCTTAGGGTAATGTAGAGGCTTTTAAGTAAATATATGTTTTTTCCTCTCTTTAGAACTTCTCTTGGATCATACTTCGAACAGTAAGAACTAACAACTTTTAAGCTAGGAGACAGTAAAAACAAGTAACCAATACTGTCTTATATTTCTATGACATCAATTACATATAGTTTTTTGTTTCTTACTATTTTTAATAATTATATTGTTGCCTTTATTTCTTATTCTAATCATCAAATGTATACAGAGCACGTCTCGTGAAGTGAAGCGCTTGGATTCTATTACCAGGTCTCCTGTTTATGCACAATTTGGGGAAGCACTAAATGGTTTGTCAAGCATTCGTGCATACATGGCATATGATCGGATGGCCAACATTAGTGGAAGGTCCATGGACAATAACATCAGATTCACACTTGCCAATTTTAGTTCAAACCGTTGGCTTTCCATAAGATTGGACACATTAGGAGGCATCATGATTTGGTTGACGGCAACCTTTGCTATCTTGCTGAATGGAAGAGCAAAAAAAAGGGTGGAATATGCATCTAAAATGGGTCTTCTTCTCAGTTATACTCTAAATGTTACAAATTTATTAAATGGTGTTCTAAGACAAGCAAGCAGAGCTGAAAATAGTTTAAATTCTGTTGAGCGTGTTGGCACTTATATTGATTTGCATTCTGAGGCTTCTGCTATAATTGAGAGCAATCGTCCCCCACCAGCATGGCCTTCATCTGGAAAAATTAAGTTTGAAGATGTTGTTCTTCGTTATAGGCCTGGACTTCCTCCAGTATTGCATGGGTTGTCCTTTACAATTTCTTCAAGTGAAAAGGTTGGAATAGTTGGAAGAACTGGTGCTGGAAAATCTAGCATGATTAGTGCCTTATTTCGAATTGTCGAAATGGAAAAAGGAAGAATCTTGATAGATGGTTGTGACATTTCTATGTTTGGACTGGCAGATTTGCGAAAAGTTCTAAGTATAATACCACAATCACCTGTTCTCTTTTCAGGTATGCAATGTAGAACAGGGCTTCATCATTTAACTATAATAATTTAAATTCTCCTATTCAATCCTTTAGATGTCTTTTTTATGGACTGATTTAAACCATATCTTGTTTTTTTGTTATCTTGTTTTTTCAACCTAAAGGTAGCTTGGATCTGTGGTCCAGAGAATTTCGGCAGTTTGAATTTAGCTATTATTTATTCCTACCTTTGCAAATTTATACTTTTAAATTGCGCAGAAAATTTGCAAGATATCAGACATTAAGACATTGTTATGTCTATGGCCCAATCATTAAATGCATCATTCTTGAAATTTTTTTAAGTGTCTTACTATGTCCGCATTGTAAAATATAAGAATGAAATATGGAAAAAGCTTATCTATTGAGTAAAAACCAACGAATGTATACAAGTAATAAAAGGTGCACTTATCACATTATGATAGGCACTAGAATAGGAACTAACTACTTAACTGGTATACATACAATTAATAAAATGATAAATACAATTCACTATACAAGTAGATACTATAACAACCTATTCTTATCACGTATGAGCATGCATGTGTTTGTACATGTGAGCGCATCTGCATTTATATGTATAATTTTATGCACAGCTTCTGGAAAATAAGAAAATTACATGGTTTGGAAACATTTTAATACTATATCAAGTAGGCTAAGTTCATAATATATAGGAAATGCATGCATATGAACTAATAAGTATACCATTTTGTTTCTGCAATATGCTATCTGAAACCAAAATTGTGAATGTGTATCATTCTAACGGTCATTATATGCTTCTTCTTTTTTCTTTACTTAGGAACTGTGCGATTTAATCTTGATCCTTTTTGTGAACATAATGACATTGACCTCTGGGAGGCCTTAGAGAGAGCGCATCTAAAGGATGCTATTAGAGGAAACCCTTTCGGTTTGGATGCTGAGGTACAATTTCAATTCCAAATCAGAATGTTTTGGTTGTATTTTTTCATTTTTGATAATATTTACAATAATTAAAAGAATAGTTCTTATAGTAGTTGTAACTTTGCAACAACCAAAAAAAAAAAAAAAATGAAGGATAGTTATATGTCCTAAATTCTCAAGTGCTTTACTTTTTAAAGAATTGCATACATTTAAGCCTCATTATAGAATAAGATGAGAGAAAAGAGTGAAATTTATGAAATCTCTTTAATTTTGTCAAGGTCTCAGAGGGAGGGGAGAATTTCAGTGTTGGACAGAGGCAATTAATAAGTCTTGCCAGAGCACTAGTTCGGAGATCAAAGATTCTTGTTCTTGATGAAGCAACTTCAGCTGTTGATGTTGGAACTGATGCTCTTATCCAGAAAACCATTCGCGAAGAATTCAAATCATGCACAATGCTTATTATTGCTCACAGGTTAAATACCATAATTGATAGTGATCAAATTCTTGTCCTTGATGCTGGTCAGGTATGTTATTACCTTATCATAAATCCTTGATATTCCTCTTCTTATTAACTCTGTGTGTGTATGATGACAAAAATTCCTGGTCATATAAGAGTGAGTGAGTGAGTGAGTGAGTATGTATGTATGTATGTATGTATGTATGTATGTATGTATGTATGTATGTATGTATGTCAGAACATAACACCTGAACCTTCATAAAACCCATCAATAACAAGCTTGGTTATTCACCAAAAAATAACAAGCTTGGTTAGCACAAATTCATAAACTCGTTCTGGTTCCAAGACCATAATTCTCAATTGAGAACTTCAACCTTTTCTTTCAGGTTTTAGAGTATGATTTAACGGAAGAACTGTTGTCAAACGAAAAGAGTGCATTCTTTAGGATGGTTCAAAGTACAGGGCCTGCGAATGCTCAGTACTTAGTGCAGCTCAGCACTAGGAGCTCAACGGAATAGGGCTAGTAAACTCCAGTTGGAGTGCTGCTGTTCAGTTTTCCCTCTTTGTTACTCTCACTTCTTCAGGGAATGACCTTCAAAACCTGGATGGTGAAGACAAAAACAATATGGCCTTGTGAAAATGAAGGGTGTTGTTATAACAGTGCACGGAGTTTTGGATTGCATGTTAATTTCAAATCACTTTAATTAGAATTATATATTGTTGTTCATTTTGGAGTGGGAAAGAATTTTTGGAATTAGATAGCGAGTATAAGAATGAAGCAATAATGATTCTCTTATTGTTATGCATGTAGCCTTGCGTACAGTTGTATATCTGAAAATCATTATGACGTAGGAAGTCAGTAAATGGAGAATTCGGAACTTAACAAAACAAGCTAAAATGCCTGCTTAATAACTGAAAGTTCAATTGTTCCTATTCTCATTAATTTCTCAAAGCTTTTTCAAGCTTTACAAACATGGAGGAAAACTGTAAATTGCAAAAATTGTTGCCTACGAGGCCGATCTCGTTGCTTTAGTGATGCAGCCGACAACCTGACAAAATCATAACTAACTCTTGCCACGTGGATAACTGCAGAGATATGAATACTAATCCATTGATGGGGCCGTATCTTCGATGCCACGTTGCTGAGCTTACAGATGCAGAATGACATCGTTCTAAGCACAAAAAACTAAAATTTAAAACATTTAAACAAAACGCTGTCGTTATAAAACAAAAAGTAACAGCCAATAGAATTTAAACTTGGTTAGGCTGAGCTAAATCCTTTGCATCCTGGTTCCCTTCGGTGGAGTCTTTGTTGATATTAGTAGTAAGGTTAGGCACCTTAGTGTAGACTATAGCGAATGGTGAGAGACCAGTGGAGTGATTGGTCATGCTATTATATGCAAATTCAGCCTGAGCTAGTACAAAATCCCACTGTTTTGGTTTGCCGCCAACCAAACATCTCAGCATGTTTCCCAATGTACGATTAACCACTTCAGTCTGACCGTCAGTCTGGGGGTGGTAAGCACTGCTGAACCGAAGGGTGGTGTTGAAATGATACCACAGACTTTTCCAAAAATGACTCATAAATTTGACATCTCGGTCAGAGGTGATTGACTTTGGGGCTCCATGTAGTTGAACCACATTTTGAAAAAACAACTTAGCTACATGAGATGCATCACTGGTCTTCTTGCAGGGTAAGAAGTGTTCCATTTTGAAGAAACAATCCACGTCAACCAAGATGGAATCATGTTGTTTTTGGGTTTTGGGAAGACCAAGGATGAAATCCATGGAGATGTCATCCCAAATGTTGTGTGGTATAGGCAAAGGCGTGTAGAGACCAGTATTTTGGGAATGACCCTTGGCTGTTTGACACACAATGCATCTTTGAATAAATTGAGAGACATCCTTTTTTAGGTGTGGCCAGTAGAACCTGTCTTCCATGAGTGTAATTGTCTTGTCTCTGCCTGTGTGAGCTGAGTGACCTCCTGCATGCAGTTCTTGAATCAATTGGAGCATGAGAGAGAACCCCAAGGAATACAGAGTATGTCCCCTTTGAAGAGAAAACCATCGTGGATGTGGAAAGTTCCCACCAGTTCATGCCATTCACATTTCAGCCATATGGGAGCATAGTCTGGATCCTCGCTATACTGATCATTGATTGAGTCAAAACTAATGAGTTGAGCATGCATAGTGGTCAGCAGGTCTGTTTTCCTACTCAAAGCATCTGCTACTTTGTTCAAAGCTCTAGCCTTGTGCTTGAACACATAAGGAAATTTTTAAATTGTTTTAATCCATTGAGCATGGGCTGCATCAATCCTCTTTTGGGATTGGATGAATTGGAAGGCTTTGTGGTCAATGTGGATGATGAATTGTTTAGGTATAAGATAGTGCTCCCAATGTTTAAAAGCTCGACCCAGTGCATACAACTCTTGCACATAAGTAGACCATCTCTGTCTGGCTTCACAGAGTAAAATTCAATAGGTCTACCCTCTTTAGTAAGCATAGCACCTATGCCAGTCTTGGAGGCATATGTTTCCAGCTCAAAGACTTTATCAAAGTCAGGGAGAGCAAGGATTGGAGCCTCACTGAGCTTCTGTGTTAGCAGGGTAAAGCTCTCTGTCTAAGGAGAGCCCCAATTAAATTTTCCCTTTTTCAAGCAGTCAGTAATAGACCCTGCTATGGTACTGAATCCTTTAATGAATCTACTGTAGAAAGTTGATAGGCCATGAAAATTTCTGACCTTAGTGATGGTAGATGAGTCTTCCAATCTTGAATTGATTTGACCTTTGCAGGGTCAGTTTTGATGCCCTCTCCATTGATTATGAATCCCAAGAAAAGTAGTTCATTGCTTAGAAAATCACATTTCTTTAAATTGAGATAGAGTTGATTAGCTTGTAATACCTGAAACACTTGAGCAAGATGATTTAAATGTTGGTATGTGTCCTGGCTGTAGATGAGGCTATCATCGAAATAAACCACCACAAATTTGCCAATAAAATGTTTTAAAATCTCATTTATAAACCTCATAAAGGTGCTGGGGGCATTGCAGAGACCAAATGACATAACTTGCCACTCATAGAGGTCCTCTGGGGTTTTGAATGTTGTCTTCCATTCATATCCTGGCTTGAGTCTGATTTGGTGGTAGCCACTCCTGAGGTCCAGCTTGGAGAATAGCTTAGAGCCTCCCAATTTGTCAAGCATATCTTCAATTCTGGAAATGGGGAAGTTGTATTTGACAGTGATCTTGTTGACAGCTCGACTGTCAACATACATCCTCCAGCTTTCATCTTTCTTGGGAACCAAGAGAGCAGGGACAACATAGGGACTCAAGCTAATCTGGATTAGGTGTTTCTGAATCAAATCATCAACAATTTCCTGTAAAACTTGACTTTCTTTAGGGTTCATCCTGTAATGAGGCAGATTTGGGACTAAAGGTTTGTTAGCTTCTGTGTGGGTGGGAACTTGAGCAGTGGCTATGAGGGCAAATAGGTTATGGCAATGTTTAGTTTCTTGTTGGAATTTGGTGCCAGAAGTAGTGAGGATGGTAGGTTTTGAAATAGGCAAGTGGGGTTTGGATGGTTGGATGGTGTCCTGAGGTAGTTTGGATGGAAGAAGTACTATATTTCTGTGATTCCAATGAAAAGCATAAGTGTTTTCTGCCCCATTGTGCATAACCTTGTTGTCAAATTGCCAGGGTCTCCCTAGGAGAAGGTGGCATGCATCCATCTCCAACACATCATACACTAGCTCATCTTCATAATGCTTCCCTATGCTGAATTGAATTTTACATATCTCTGTGACCTTTACTTCATTTCCCTTCTTAATCCACCTAATGGAATAAGGGTTGGGATGCTTCATTGTTTTCAAATTTAACACCTTAACCAGAGTTTGGGAGACAATGTTCTCACTATTGACATTGTCAATGATGACTTCACACACTTTTCCTTCCACTGTGCACTTGGTTTGAAGATCGAGTGTCTCTGTGGTTCCTGTGGCTGTTTGGGAGAGAACATCAGTCTCTGAACTATGCATAGTAGGGGTTCTCCACAAATCTTCAGGAACTAGCTCAACCACTTCATCTTCAGTCCCCCCTTCAGCATCCTCAAACTCCCCTGCCTCGCTTGCAGTGGACTCAGCATTGTCCACATAATTAAGGGTCTTCCTCTGAGGGCATTCATTGGATTTATGCCCAGGCATGTTACACCTATAGCACTTTATTGGGAAAGGCTTATGGTAAGGGTTTTGGGGCTTGAAATTGGGATTTGGGGGTCTAGGTTGTTGTTTTGGCTGTAGATCTGCTTGTTTTGGAAATGGCTGGGGGAGGCTAGGTTTTGGTTTATCATTGTAGAGGTCTGTCATAGATTTCCACTTGGA
Source organism: Ochetophila trinervis (assembly GCA_003254975.1). Taxonomy (NCBI): domain Eukaryota; kingdom Viridiplantae; phylum Streptophyta; class Magnoliopsida; order Rosales; family Rhamnaceae; genus Ochetophila; species Ochetophila trinervis. The sequence continues at coordinate 35,282 of QANX01002693.1, read as the reverse complement.
GGGGGTTTTGTTTGCTCCTCGGTGCAACTGCCTTTCAACTTTATGAGCAAAGCTAATAGCCTCATCTAATGACCAAATAGGGCTCAACTCTAATTTTTCTTGAATTGGAAAAGACAATCCAATCACATACCTTGAAACAAGTTGTTCCTCAATTTCATTGGGGTTATTTCTGGCACTGAGTCAACAGAACTCCTCAGTGTAGGTATCAATGCTTCGAGTGGCTTGAGATTATTGCGATTATAGTCACCAGGGAGGAATCTGGCTCTGAGTAGCTTTCTCATCTTTGGCCAGGTTTGAATTGGTCCTTTTCCTTGCCTCATTCAATTGCCGGTTAGTTGCTCCCACCATGCTGAGGCTCCTCATTTGAGTTTGTAGGCAATGAGCTTGACTTTCTTATCCTCGGGGACTTCCATATATTCGAAGAAGGTCTCGATGAAAGTTAGCCAATCCAAAAGCTCCTCAATACTTAGATGGCCATCAAACATGAGTATGTCCACTTTGATCTTAAAGTTGGACATATGATTTTGAGGTCCATATCGGTTAGTGTGGCCAAATGGGGTTGGTGGTTGGGCAATTTCATCAAAGAATTCACCATCTTCCTTGGAGTCAGAATCTGGAATGAATTGATTGGGTGGCCTGCGTGGGGGAACAAATGGCTGCGGTAAACGGGGGCGTTGGGGAAATAGAGAAGCTTCACATTTGGAGTTGTAGGGGGGGTTCGATTGTGGAGGGATGGCTGGGTTGTCGGTGGGCGAATGCAAGGAGTATCTTGATCATGCGTTTTACCAACACTCAGATTCATTCTTGTTCCATTAGCAATCGTGGAGCAAAGGTTACGGATTTCACTAGTAAGTGTATCCAACTTATGATCCATGCTCACCATGGTTGCCTTTAAAGCCTACATGTCCTGGTCTTCTGCAGCCACACGGTTGCTTCCTTCACCGGAGTTTGACATCAGTTCGTGGAGTCTCACCAGTGCTCTGATACCAATTGACGTAGGAAGTCAATAAACGGAGAATCGGAACTTAACAAAACAAGCTAAAATGCCTGCTTAATAACTGAAAGTTCAATTGTTCCTATTCTCATTAAGCAAGAGCACATGAGCAAGAGCACATGCATTCATCCTGCTACAAAATATATAATTCACTGTAAAGGAAAATAAAATCGTTTTAAATATTTTTGGTTTTTTGGTCTGACATTGAATTGTAAAAGATTGTACATCTAGCATGCAAACTGGTGCAGCCTTTTTCTACAATTTATTCTTTTAGGTTTCGTTAAAGTGAATTTTATATGAATCGGATAAACCACTAATAATTATTTATATTATATCCGATATATAGTAGGCGACCAAAGTATTTCTTTAAAAGACTCGGCGTGTATTTCCAAGTTATATAAAAATAGGCGCTGGTCGCCCACACCCAGCCACCCATAGGCTAAGCTAGGCGGCTTTGTCAATTATTTACTAGGGGAAGCGTTAAAACTAACGGGCCTCATTTAAAATAACATGTTTTCAGGTTTCTTTAGTATCACAAACATCGCTTTTGATATGGTCATTTAAAGCCATAAAATAATTTATCACTACACATATAATAGGCGAATTTTTTTTGTAAAAACGTCACGAAAGACCGTCACCTTATACAATGTACTTTTTTATTTATTTTCAATTTCAATTTTTTTTCATTTGTTTATGGAAAGATTATCTATTTCATTTTTATTTGCAATTCTTTCAATAAATTAAAATTACGGCAAATAATTTGCGATGAGGAAACAAATTATAGATATTAGTTAAATGTAATTAATATTATTAATTTATTAACCATACATAACAAACAATCTAGGATAACAATTAGAAAATTTAATCTACTAAAAAACGTTAGTCTGCAATTTAATATGAGATAATTCATAAATATTATTTATAAATTATTATTATTTTATTAACAATACATAAAAAAATTAACAACAACTAAGATGGTGCCCCAAAATAAAAAAATGAGCCTAGTCAAAAGATGATGCTAAATGAGAAGACAATGGCGATTGAGAATATGATAGTGACTATACTTTTCACATATTTTGGAAAGAATCTAGTTGAATCCTTTGAGACCACCATCATCAAAATTATTATTTTTTCATGTATTTTGAAAGGATCTCTGCATTAAAATACCTACTGGAATCCTTTAAAAAATATGAGGTAAGAAGGAGATGTAATGGAATAAAAAATGCAATTAAAATCCATATAATAGGGAATGCAATGTGGTCATAAGTAGGATGAGAAAATGTAAGTGTGCAGATGATAAGTGGTTTTGAAGTCTACAGATTTGGAAAAAAAAACAAGGGGTAGCTATATGGCGCCTCTTGTTTAAATGATTGCAATATTTTATTTTACGCTTTTAATCAAAATAGGGACGCTTTTACAAAATAATAATAATAATAATAATAATAACAATAGGATGAGAAAATGTAAGTGTGCAGATGATAAGTGGTTTTGAAGTCTACAGGTTTGGAAAAAAAACAAGGGGTAGCTATATGGCGACTCTTGTTTAAAGGATTGCAATATTTTATTTTACGCTTTTAATCAAAATAGGGACGCTTTTACAAAATAATAATAATAATAACAATAATTTCTTACTCCTTAGCCTTAATAATAATAATAATAATAATAATAATAATAATAATAATAATAATAATAATAATAATAATGGAAAAGGATATTAACATTAATTTGTTCATGTTCAGTTATCTGAATAGGCATTTGGAACACGGAACATGATCTAAAATTTGTTTATGTCCCGGTTGTTTTTCTCCTAAATGAGGCTATATAATATATTCTGAACGAAGGCAGTCCCATTTTATTGAGAGAAGCAACTCAAAATTTTTTTCTTCTGTACATGTATTTTGAAAGGATTTTAGTTACAGCTGAACACTATAGACTACTAGCTATCATCATCAAAAAAATTTCGAAGGAGTTTGAAGGAAGGAGAAAATACAAAATACATGATGAAAAATGAGTTGTAGAAGATATGAAAATGGTATATAGATGGAAAGGTAAGTGAACATGAAAATAGAAGTGGTTTTGAAACCTATTGGTTTTGATAATACAAGGGTTGAACATGGAACAACACTTAAGACAAAAAGTGTCTCATATAGTATACACTAGTGACACAATTTTGTAATTTGTAGTGATGCCTTCATAAAGAGGTCCAAAATATATATATATATATATATATATATATATATATGAATTCTCAACTTTGGATAGTTTCTTTATGTGTGAACCGACAATATATATTCCAATAGAATTTTGGAGAGTTGTGAGATTTATAATAGGCATTTTTTAAACTTTCAATTTTCAATTTTATTTTATGGAAGTTTTAATTTTCAGTTATCAATTTCAGTTAAACTTTCATTTTGTAAACATTTAGTTAAACAAAAAGTTAATATTTTAAGTTTTCATATATAAAAATTCCATTTCTTATATTCAAATCTTTCAACTTCTATTTCGGTATTTCTCGATTCAACTTTCATTTACATTTGGCTCTAAGATTCTTATAAAATTTTGATATATAATTGAGTGATCCTAAAATCCTCTGTAACTGATTTTTATGTAGGAGTTGATCTGGAAATTTATGCATTTCTTCCAATAAATTTGGGAGAATTCTGAGAAAATTTAGAAAATAGTCAATTTGTAAAACTTTTAATTTCCAGTTTTATAGTTTTATGTAAGTTTTAATTTCAGTTATCAATTTTGTTTTAGTAAACAAAATCTTTTATGTACTTTCAGTTAAACTTTCATAGTAAACAAAATCTTTTTATGTACTTTCAATTAAACTTTCATACTTTGAATAAATAAATTTTGTTTAAATATTCATCAATTCCATCTCTTATTTGATTCATCAATTCCATCTCTTATTTGTTATTCATCAATTACATCTCTTATTTGGTATTCATCAATTCCATCTCTTATTTGGTATCAGAGCCTTAAGAGTTTCGATTTGAGCAATTTATTCAGTTTATTTATTTATTTATTTATCTTAATTCATTGATCCTCCTAACTCTGGTTCGTTTGATTTGGTTACTTCTTCTCCAAACAATAAGCCCCTGGTCCAAACAATAAGTCCAGTATCGACATGAACTAAAAGGCCTGAGAGGAACAGTTGTCTATGGAGCAATATAACCAAAGGTAAGAAGATTTATGATTTAAGTATATTAAAATAGAAACATGAGTAGATTATTTAGATCAAATTCATTTAGCTCTAAACAAGTACTAATTCTAGGAATATTAGTGAAATACCAGACATAGTTAATGAAGAACACTATAGTTGTAATGAACATACCAATGAATCTTTAGATTTTCATAAATGGAATATTCCTCCAGTAAATCATAATGAAATTTACCATAAACAAATATAGTCTTTAGCATCATTCAAGAGTAAATCGCATGTAAAAACAGTAGAAAGAACTTATGCAATAAGTAAAGAACATGAAACTTGTCAGTTATTTGACAAAGACATGATAAAAAACATAGAAAATATGGATATAATTTCTTTCATATAGGATTAGTTCAGATAGGAATAAAATCATTAACAAAGTTAGGATTACATGCTTCCATACTTTTATGTCTTAGAGATGCTACGTTCTTATAATTTTACGATAATGTCTTAGGAATAGTTGAAACCAATTTTTGTAGTGGACCAATTCACTTTGACTGTTATCTAGATTTTACAGTAAGCTTCACATATCCACATATACTAAAGATATTAACTCTAAATATAAAAACAAATGGTTATAACATACTAGAAAGAAGACAACCTCTAGCCCGAATATACATAATACATTATAAAGTCTCATGAACAAATATGCATTTCCAAGATAAGAAAAATATAAGTAAAGACAAAACATTTTTAATTCAAAGTAATTATAGAAGTACTAAAGTTACTATACCTAGAGCCATAAAATGATCATATATAACACTCCCATCATAATGGACATTAGTTAGTGAACAACCAGTAAGACCAATCCAAAATACCTTAGGTAATAATGACTGATGGAACTGTGAAAATCACTTTTGATTCAGCAACTAGACAATCAACATCCCATGTTACACACCCAATCTATAAAGAAGAAAATGAAAGCCATATATCACCTATAGAATCATATTTTATTGATCAACGATTAAATTCACTTAATAAATCATATAAACCTAGTTGGAAGAAGCTAGACGAAGAAATGATGTCTCAAATTAACCATATAAAATTAATAAAACGTTGAAAAAAAATGACAAATCTGAAAAAAGAAAGAATTTGGAAAGTTGGAAACAGTTAATGATTCAACTAAAAATTGATATACCCTTCTTTGAATTTCTAGAAAACCATTAAGAAAACACTAACTCTTTAGTAACAAAAGAAAAATGGATGAAATAAAATAAAACAAGAGTTGTCTTAGTTACACTACCACCTGAAGAAATAATAATACTTTATCGGAATAAACCAATAATTGCATAACAATTTAAAGAGAAAGAAGAACAGCCAAATGAAATTAGAAAAATAATTAAACAAAATAATTACACTAATCATAGTTTAATCATAATAGGAAAACAAATAGAAAATTTACAAATAAAACAAAATAATACTCCTCAAAACTCCATTAAAACAAGTTGGCAACCCTTGATAAAACTTCCCGAACTAAATGATAAACCTTCGTTAAAAAAAAAATAGATGAACTTATCCAATAAACAAAACAAGAATCAACTTCCTCATTATCAATAATACATGATAATCCACATACAACTAGTGAGTCTAAATCTGATAAATAGTCACAACAAAACTTAGAAAGAATTAAAAAGAAATATATAAAACCAATAAGAGATTGGACACCAAAACCCCTACTTTTAGACATACAGGAAACATAAAACAAGAATCAATTTTCAATATCACTAGATAAACTCTATGAATAATATATCCGAACAAAAATATTAAATAAATGAAATCATATATCAATGATTTTTAAAATAATTATAGCTTAACACAACCAGAAACAGTTGAACTTATAGTAACAGGATTCACTGAAGTTCTCCACTCCTGGTGGAAAAAACATCTCACAGAAGAATCACGAAATACAATAGTTATTATAGTAAAACTAAATGAGGATGGACTACCAATTTTTGATGAAACAATAGGTCAAGGAATACCATATGGATTCAACACATTATTATATAAATAATAAAACATTTTATAGGAACACCTACAGATGTATCCACGAGATTACATGATCAGTTAATTAACTTAAAATGTCCAACATTAAGTGATTTTAATTGGTACGCATTATTATTCACAAAGAAAGTAATGATGAAAAATAATAGTATTTTGGAAAGAAAAAATTTATCAATGGATTATCTAGTTTATTTTCTCATAAGATTGGAGACATTCTTAGTAACAAACAAGGATATATTAACTATGATTCATTGGAATATAGAGATATAATCTCACTCATCAAGAAAGAATGATTAAAAATGTGTATTGACATGAAAATAAGTAAATAAAAAAAAAGCACGATATGAATTAGGTACATTTTGTTCTCAATACAGATTATAAGATTTACCCTCTTCAAGAAGGAGAAAATACAACAAAACAAAAAATCTTGAAAAGCCAAATAAGTATTACAAAAATAGAAAAACTTACAACAATAGAAATTCTTACAAAGATAGAAATTCCAGAAAAGAAAAAAAAAACACAATACCCTTTCTAAAAAATAAAATAAAATGTTATAAATGTAATAAATATAGACATTATTCTAATGAATGTAAAATCAAGACAATGATCAACCAATTAAAAATACAAGAAGATGAGAAACAAAAACTAATCAATGCTTTAGAATTACAAGATACATATAACAAATTAGAATCATAAATTGTCACAACATCTAGTGAAATTGAACCAGAAACCAGTAAATCTTCTAATGATATAAATATCAATCTAGGATGTAAGATGCATGCAGTATAGAGAAAAAAATAAATGTGTTAAACAAAGATGAAGAAGAGGATGTTATTTTAGAATTGTTAGGAAAAATAGGTAACCCTGAAGATAAAATAGAATATTTTAAAAAAATATAAAAATAGAATAAAAAACAACCTAGAGAAAAATACAAGTAAAGACAAAATAGTTTTAATTCAAAGTAATTATCGAAATACTAAAATTATTATACCTATAGCCATAAAATGGTTATATATAACACTCCCATTAGAATTGACATTAGTTGGTGAAAACCAGTAAGATCAATCCAAAATACCTTAGCTCATAATGACTATATACAACAATATCTTGATGGAACTATAAAATCCACTTTTGATCCAGCAATTAGACAATCAACATCAATATCCCAAGTTACAAACCTAATCTATAGAGAATAAAATAAAGATCATATATCACCTATAGAAATAGATTTTATTGATCCACGATTAAATGCACTTCATAAATCATTTAACCTTGTTGGAAGAAACTAGACGAAGAAATGAATATGAGAATCTGAAAAAGAAAGAATTTGGCAAAGTTGGAAACATTTAATGATTCAACTAAAAATTGATATACCCTTCTTTGAATTTCTTGAAAACCATTATGAAAACACTAAATCTATTATAGTTACTTTAACAAAAAAAAAAATGGATGAAATAAGATAAAACAACAGTTGTCTCGGTTACACCACCACCCAAAGAAATAATAATACTTTATTGGAATAAACCAATAATTGAATAACAATTTAAAGTATTTAATGAGAAAAAAGAACAGCCAAATGAAATTAGAAAAATAATTAAACAAAATAATTACACTAATAAGAGTTTAATCATAATAGGAAAACAATTAGAAAATTTACAAATAAAACAAAATAATACTCCTCAAAACTCCATTAAACAAGTCGGCAACCCTTGATAAAACTTCCCGAATTGAATGATAAACCTTCGTTAAAAATAAAAATAGATGAACTCCTCCAACAAACAAAACAAGAATCAACTTTCTCATTATCAATAATACATGATAATCCACATACAACCAATGAGTCTGAATATGACAAACAGTCACAACAAAACTTAAAAAGAATTAAAATGAAATATGTAAAACCAGTTATAGATTGGACACCAAAAACCCTACCTTTAGACATACAGGAAACATCAAACAAGAATCAATTTTCAATACCACTAGATAAACTCTATGAATGGAATATTGATAATATATCCGAACAAAAATATTAAATAAATTAAATCATATATCAATTATTGCAAACTATTATTTAAAAAAAGTATAGCTTAACACAACCAAAAATAGCTAAACTCATAGTAACAGGATTCACATGAGTTCTCCACTCCTGGTGGAAAAAACATTTCACAGAAGAATCACGAAATACAATAATTAATGCAGTAAAGCTAGATGAAGATGGGCTACCAATTTTTGATGAAACAATATGTCAAGGAATACTAGATGGAGTCAACACATTATTATATACAATAATAAAACATTTTATAGGAACACCTACATATATATCCACGAGATTATGTGATCAATTAATTAACTTAAAATATCCAACATTAAGTGATTTTGATTGGTATGCATTAGTATTCACAAAGAAAATAATGATGCGAAATGATAGTAACCAACCATTTTAGAAAGAAAAAATTATCAATGGATTACATAGTTTATTTTTTCATAAGATAAGAGACATTCTTAGTAACAAACAATGATATATTAACTATGATTCATTGACATATGAAGATATAATCTCATTCATCAAAAAAGAAGGATTAAAAATGTGTATTGACATGAAAATAACTAAACAAGTAAATAAAGAAAAAAATAAAGCACGATATGAATTAGGTACATTTTGTACTCAATACGGATTAGAAGACTTAGGAGGGTGTATTTAATCAAGACTTTAGATGACTTTTGTGAAGTTAAAAAGTTTAGATGTATTAAATCCATACTGTTAAAATTTTTATAAAGTCATAGGGTATTCAATCTAAACTTTTAAAAAGTTTATAAAAGTCTTGGGGTTTTCAATTAAAACTTTTTAAGAGTTTATAAACTCATGATATATTCAATTTGTCAATGGCTTTTAAAGACTTTTATAAATGAAAGACTTTTGTAGACTTTTTAGTCAAAAATGAAAATTTTATACTTATAAAAAGTCTTTCATTGTACTCCAAAACTTTTATAGATTTTTTAAATAATTTCAATTAAATTTATAGTATACATTATTTTGGAGCTATTTTCTCTTCATTTCTTTTCTTCTTCATCTCCTTTTTTATTGCGAAACCAAAGTCTAACAAAAAAATTATAATTTTTTTTTCTGATCTCTTTATTATATATTCGCTAATAATTATAAATATATATATATTTTTTTTTATAGAAATGCAACTTTTGATTTTTTTAATATATTAATATAACAAACTTCAATAAATCTGTAATTTGCTTTGAGAAAAAACCTAAATGACTATTTATTTTTATATTTTTTTTGCTCATTTACTTTTGCTCAATTTGAAAAGTAGAATATCTAATATATTTTTAGATACTAAAAATAAAAATAATTATCAATTTCAGTAAATAATTTTTTTATTGAGATAATTTATATTTTTATTCTGTTAAAAAATATTTTATTGATGTAAAAAGAAATATAATTATACTACTACGAAGTCTATATTATATTTAAAAGTTAATGAAAGAATACTAAGACTTTTTTTAAAATGAAAATCAACATAACTATATAAAAAAATTTCATAGCTATGTGAAATAATATAAAAGATTTTAAATATAAAAGGTCTATAAAAGTCGTTTAAATTTATAAGTCATTAAAAAAAAGTTTATAAAAGTCGTTCAAAGTCTTTGAAAGTCATTTAAAAAATATTTATAAAAGTCATTCAAAGTCAAGCATACTTTTATAAACTCTATAAAATTCTATAAAAATCTATTAAAGTCTATAAAAGTAAATGATTTAAAAAGGTCTGCAAGAGTTTCCAAAAGTCCTAATTGAATACACCCTACTTACCATCTTCAAGAAGGAAAAAATACAACAAAAGAAAATCTTGAAAAGCCAAATAGGTATTAGAAAAATAGAAACTTACAACAAGAGAAATTCTTACAAAGATAGAAATTCTAGAAAATTTTACAAGAAAAGTAAAAACACAACAACCTTTACAAAAGATAAAGTAAAATGTTATAAATGTAATAAATATGGACATTATTCTAATGAATGTAAAATCAAGACAATGATCATCCAATTAAAAATATAAGAAGATGAGAAACAAAAATTAATCAATGCTTTAGAATTACAAGATACATATAATGAATTATAATAAAAAAATTGTCTCAACATCTAGTGAAACTGAATCAGAAACTAATAAATCTTCTCTAATGATATAAATATCAATCTAGGATGTCAAGATACATACTGCATAGAGAAAAAAAATAAATGTGTTAAACAAAGATGAAAAAAGAGAATGTTATTTTAGAATTGTTAGGAAAAATAAATAACCCCGAAGATAGAATAGACTATTTTAAAAAATATTAAAATAAACAACCAAGAGAAAAGTGACCAGCCAAATATTGGATTATCATAACCATTAAATAGATTCAAAAACAAAAATAAAGAATTAACTGTTGCAGATTTACATTATGAAATAAAGAAATTAAAAACAGAAATTAAAGAATTAAGAAATCAAACTATGATATTAGAACAACAAGTCATAGATCTAATTGACAATAAAATAATTAAAGAAGATTTACAAATTAAACAATGAAATGGAAGAAATGGTTAGTCATAATAATTGTATGACAAGAATTCAACACATAAAATACAGAAAATGACATTTTAAAATAAAAATAGTAATAAAAAATTTTCAATTTACAACTTATGTTCTAGTAGATTTAGGAGCAAATCTAAATTGTATACAGGAAAGAATAATCCTGTCCAAATACTTTGAAAAATCAAAAGAAATATTATCATCCGCCAATGGAAGTAAAATGCAATTAAAATATAAAATTAGTAATTCACATGTATGCCAAAATAACATATGTTTTAAAACATCTTTTGTATTAATCAAAAACTTGACTGATCGAGTAATTCTAGGAATGCCATTTATAACATTATTATATCCATTTACCATAGAAAATAATAGTATTTATTAGTCAACCAATGTGAGAAAATGTAATTTTTGAATTCATAACCAAAACATAAATCAATGAGATAAACACCTCAAAATAAAACTCAATATCAAAAAATCTATGCTTAATAAACTCTAAAACTAGTCATCTGAAATTTTTACAACAAGAAGTTAAATATGTAAAAGTCAAAGAACAATTATTAAAAAAGACCGGCAACACAAATTAAAAATCTTGAACAAAAAAATAAAAAATAAATATGCTAAAATATTCTAAATGCCTTTTGGCATAGAAAAAGACACATAGTTAACTTATCCTATATTAAAAATTTTGATAAGAGAAAATTTTCAACTAAAGCTAGACCTATCTAAATGAATGAAGAAACATTAGATTATTTTCATAAAGAAATCTTTGAGTTACTTAAGAAATGTATTATTTGAAATAGCAAATCTCTATGGTCATGTTCAGCATTTTATGTTAAAAAAACAAACTGAGTTAGAACGAGGAGTTCCAAAATTAGTAATTAATTACAAGTTATCAAATAAAGTTTTAGAATTGATAAGATACTCAATCCCAAATAAAAGAGATTTAATTAAAAGAATAGCTCAAGCCACAATATTTTCTAAATTTGATATGAAGTCAGAATTCTGGCAAATACAAATTTGCAATCAGAATAATATAAAACAACTTTTGTAATCCTATTTAGATTAAAAAATGCTCCTCGTGAATTTCAAAAAATAATGAACGATATATTTAACCCTTATAGTCAATTCACATTGGTTTACATCGATGATGTCTTAGTATTTTAAAAAGTCAATAAGTCAACACTATTAACATTTGAATAAATTTGTCAAAATAATTAAAAAAAATGGTTTAGTAGTATAAGCATCAAAGATAAAATTATTTCAAACCAAGATAAGATTCATAAGATTCAATATATATTAAGAAAAATCACTCATATAGATAGAGAATCCAATTTGCCGATAAATTTCCATATCAACTCTAAATAAAAATTAGTTACAGAGATTTTTAAGATCATGTAATTGTATAACAGAATTTTGTAACAATCTTAAAACCAAATATAAACTTTTATTCAATAGGTTAAAAAATAATCCAGAACCATAGTCAAAAAAGCATACTGCATAGTAAAGGCAATTAAATCTCATATTAACTCATAATTTTATACATACATACATATATATATATATATATATGAATTCTCACTCTAGATAGTTGTTTGTAAAGGCGCCACTGGCCTAGTGGATGTTCCAAAAATGCTAACCAACTTAACGTTTGGAATACTAAGCTCTCATCTATATGCCATACGTAAGCCCATATATGCATGTGTCAACAACCAATGCGTCTGAAGTTTGTAGTGAATTCTCGCACCTCCAAAATTCATCGACGGCTGCTCTAGAGCTGCAAAACAACAAAAGTCAATGACGGCTGCTTCTGCTCTTACTCTGTTTTTTTATTTTTATTTTTATGTAAAATAAAAAATCTCTTCAGGGTTTGACAAAGCCAGATAGTTGATTAGAGTGTTTTGTCCAATCAAGCAACCAGTATAGTTTCGGGAGGTGTTGGGGTATTTGTCTTAGCTTCCTTCTCTGTTTTCTTGACTTTATATTATCTGCTTGGGATATGAACTTCTTGCCTTTTTAATTTATTTATTGTTTTTGCAGCAAGTGCAAAATACTGTGGTTTAGTTAGTGCTCCTACAGAGTATATGAGCTTTACGATGTGCCTTGAGTAGTGAACATCTTTGATTGGGGACCTAAAATGGGTTTTAAGCCATTAATTTGGTACTGTAAGCCTGAATTTAACGAGGTTTGGGCCAGTGCAGTAGATAGTCCTTTTGGATCGTACACACCTTGTGCACTTGACTCTTTGGTGAACAACATTTCTCATTTGGTTCTTCTGGGTCTGTGCTTCTATCGAATATGGTTAATCAAGAAGAATTTCAAAGTGCAGAGGTTTCGATTGAGGTCCAACTACTATAACTACGTTTTGGGTTTATTGGCTGCTTGTTGCACGGCTGAGCCTCTACTAAGGTTGGTGAAAAGTATTTCAATTTTCAACATGAAAGGACCGACTACTTTTGCTCCTTTTGAGGTCAGCTGTCTTTTCACACACAATTAAGAATCCACTTTGAAATGTTTCAATAGTTGTTAACTTCAAATTAGTTTTGGAAGTTGTAATGAATAGAAGGACAAATTTGATTGTTGCTCCAATTTTAACGGAGGCAATTGTTAGACACATTATGACATATATGTGGTGTGCTAGACTTGGAAAAAATAATTAGTTTGTTCTCACAGATGGTTTCTTTGATCATCAAGGCTCTTGCTTGGTGCTCCATGATAGTCATGATTGGCTTGGAGACAAAAATATACATCCGAGAATTCCGGTGCTATGTGCGTTTCGTAGTCCTTTATGTTTTGGCAGCAGATGCAGTAGTCCTCAATCTTATTGTTTCTGTAACAGATTACTATAGTAGGTTAGTTCTTCTTATTTTCATTAAATAAAATAACTTCATGTTCCAAAGTTTGATCTTTCTTCTTTTTAATTTTTTTTAATTCTATTTTCTTTCGTAACAGTACCACTGAAAGTAAATACAAGCAATAAAATGATAAATTAGTTGTGAAATCTCTACCCCTTAATCCCTTTCTCTTTCTCGGCCTCCAATTTCAGTACTAACTTAACTTATGATATGTCTATGAGAAACAAGACAGTGAAGGAAGATATGGAAACAGTCATGTAGTTATTGACTGTGAAATCCTATCTAGTATAAATTTTTCTCTAGTTATATTGAAAAACTAATCCTATGTATTCTCTTTCAAGGTTTCTTTCTTCTATCACAAGTGTATTGAACAGTATGACTCTATTTAACCATATTGATATGAAAACAAATTGGACTTGTTCAAAGTAGACTGAAAGTTGTTCTGTGTTGTCCACTTGTGATTGTAGACAATAAAGCAGGTGTTGTTGGATAAATAGGAGATGGTTCCAATAATTCAGGATTGAGCATTTGAGGAAAGAGTTTTTATATAGATAAGAACAACATCTGTGTCATTGTGATCACCTGCAATAATTCTGTACATAAACCTTTTTTACAAACTTGCCTTTGCGATTATATGAGCTTGTTCCTAAAAAATGATCAAAATTGTGATTGATGATAAGGATACTCATGCTGGTCCAATGTGCATGCCTTTTATTTTTTACTTTTTTCCTATTAAAAAGAGACACATTCATTTGTGAAAATACATGTTACATACATTTTTCTTTTTTCTACTTCTGCAGATATGTACTTTATCTGTACGTATGCACAGTTCTATGCCAGGTTTTTTTCCTACCATCTTTTTTGTTCCAGTCTTTGTAATGGTACAACTTATTCTAAAAGCTTATGCTATTATGTAGTTAGCCCCAACTATATATGCTTAGCCGAAATAGATTTATTTTTAATACTCCATTTCAAATGTAGGCCCGTCCATCTATGGGACATAGATTGGAATGTAGTCCCTGTTTGATGGCCATAGAGGCTGTTAACTCGGTAGACCATTGCAACTCCTTGTTATTAAGTAATCTAAAATATGCCATACATGCCTTTGTCAAGGAGACAATTCAATGTTTAATAGGATAATCAATCTTAATTGGCCAAGTTTTAGCACGAAGTATTTTGTTATTTACATATTGGTACAGATCTTAAATCTTAAATTTTATATATCATTTCCATGCATTCATTTGTGCATTGGTCTATAGTTAATGTTCAAATATTTGTGTACGTTTTATTTGGAATTCTTCTTGTTGTTTATGTTCCAATTTGGATCTGTATCTGGGTTATGTAATGGTGCAAGCCGAGTCTCTTGAAAATTTTGAATATGAAGCTTTACTTGGTGCAGAGCAAATTTTTCCGAGAGGCATGCTAATATAATTTCCAGTAAAAAGTTTTGGAAATTGGTACTGTTAATGCCAGGAATTTGAATTTTGAACGAATTAGCCCCTTGAGTTATTGCTCAGAGAAATAAATATTGACAATGTTTAGTTGACATCAATATTGGAAGCTTAAGCTGTTAGGGAGTCGACTCAACCATCTAAATCAAGTAAATTTAACAGACACTTAAAATTCTGCCTTAGAAATAGGAGTCTTGAACACAACATCAAACAGAAAACTTGAACTATATGTGTTAACTTGCCATCAATCTTGAAATATCGAGCTATTAGGAATTATCCCACTATGCATTTAACAAACTGCAATATTGACCATATTGTGAATGCTTTATTAAAAATCAAGAACATTTTGCATCTGTGTGGTGAATATGCTGTCTGAATGTTTTGTTCATGTGATATCTATGCATAAATCAATTAAAAATAGTAAAAATATATAAATAAAGGATGAAATCCTTTTCCAGTAGTATACCAGTTGATCATCATACTTGAAGGTTCCTTATGCCTAACTTCCTATCTAGTCCTTTGTTGTTTTCGTTGACCATTCCAAAAAGGCAGAAGTGTTGGAAATTGAAAAGGAATTAATTACATAACCTTAACCATTACAACATAATATATACAGCCCTAGCATTAAAAAAACATAAATTACTAGGTCAAATCCCATGATTTGTGAGATACCCTTAATATAATTGGAAACTTAGAAAACTTAGCTAAAATAGGCCTAATTCTAAGATACAATATATACTCTAAAATAGCTACTGTTTTCTCACACTCCCCCTCATGCTGGTGAATAGGTATTCTCCATTCCCAGCTTGGATACAATAGTCTGGAAAACAGGGCTTCTCAACCCTTTGGTAAGAACATCAGCAAGTTGACCATGTGTAGATATGTAAGGTGTACAAATCAGTCCACTCTCCAGCTTCTCTTTGATAAAGTGTCCGTCTACTTCAATGTGCTTTGTTCGGTAATGTTGAACTGGGTTGTGAGCTATGCTGATTGCAGATTTGTTATCACAATAGAGTCTCATAGGACCATCTCACTTAATCTTCAAATCTCCGAGAATGATCTTCAATCAAAGTAGTTCACACACACCTTGAGCCATTGCCCAAAATTCAGCCTCTACACTTGACATAGCTACCGCATTTTGTTTTTTACTTCTCCATGTCACAAGATTTCCACCGAGAAAGGTGCAATATCCCGACGTTGATCTTCTATCAACAATGGATCCAGCATAATCAACGTCTGTATATGCCTCAAGTATCAATCCTCCATTTCTTCTAAACAAGATACCTTTCCCCTGTGTTCCCTTTAGATATTGTAGTACTCTATGAGCTGCTTGTAAGTGAACTTCCTTCGGGCTATGCATAAACTGACTAATCACACTTACTGCATATGCTATATATGGTCGCGTGTGAGACAAATAAACGAGTCTTCTTACCAAATGTTGGTATGTTTCTTTGTCTATTGCAGCATCCTCCTCTGCTTTCCCAAGTTTAAGATTAGGATCCATGGGAGTGCTTGCTGGTTTGCATGCAGTTTTGCCAGTTTCCTTAAGAAGATCTGTAACATATTTTTGTTGAGAAATAAAAATTCCCTGCCTAGAGTGAGCAACCTTAATCCCGAGAAAATACTTTAGTCTTCCTAATGCTTTAATCTCAAACTCCTTAGCCAAACAATGACTCAAGACTTATTTCTCCTTAAACATCATCTCTTGTAACTATTATGTCATCAACATACAGCAGAAGGGCTGTAACTCCCCTTGATGGAGAGTGTTTGATGAATAATGTATGGTCTCATTGGCTTTGTTTATATCCCATAGCTAACATAACTCTTGCAAATCTCCCAAACCATGCCCGTGGTGATTGCTTAAGGCCATACAATGCCCTTTTCAATTTACACACTGTATGAGCAGCCAAATTCTTCCCATATCCTAGTGGAACCTCCATAAAAATCTTTTCTTCTAGCTCCCCATGCAAGAAAGCATTTTTAACATCAAACTGTTGAAAATCCCAACCATAATTAATTGCTAGTGATAACAATACTCTAACTGTGTTCATCTTTGCAACAGGAGCAAAGGTTTCTAGATAATCAATTCCATATGTTTGAGTATACCTCTTGGCTACCAACAGCGCCTTGTATCTCTCAATTGACCCATATTCTCTATACTTAATTGTATACAACCACTTGCAGCCCACCGCTTTCTTTCCTTTTGGTAATTTTACTAACTCCCAATTCTTGTTTTTTCTCAATGCCTCCATCTCCACATTCATAGCGTGTTTCCATTTTTCATCGCACAAAGGTTCAGATAAGATGGTTGGAATGGTGATGGTATTTAGGCTTACAAGGAATGCTCGATGAGATGGTGACAAATTCTTAAATGATAAATAATGTGCAAAAGGGTATACTGGCTGGTTTACACATTTTCTTGTTCCTTTCCTAATGGCAATTGGTACGTCCAGGTCATCATTATCAACAGTGCATTTAGTTTCATTTTGCAATGAATGGTTAGAAATTGTTACCTCACTCAAAGGATCTAAGTTAGACTCTTGGAACTGCACAGGTTCAGGAACAGCCATCCTCCTCCTAGTAAACACCTTGCCAAATCGCACATTCTCACGAGCAAAATCAATATTTTCCTTTGGTTCATGTTGAGTTTCAGGTTCAGATGCGGGTATAGGTGTGGGTTCAGGTAAAGATTTAGAAGAACTTGCAGACGCATGGTTAGGAGAAGATGTACAAGTAGGTGAAGTTGTTGGTTTCAAGGTTTTAGAAATAGGAATTGAAGACAAGTGAAGATTTTTAGGAGAAAAGAAATTGTATTTCTCAATCTTGCTTTACAAAGGTTACAAGACCCCTATTTATACACATAAGAAATAATGTAAACTAAGGAAACTATGTATACTAGGAAACTATACAATTAGGGGAATCCTATAATTAAGGCTGTACAATCAAGGAATTAATAAGGAAATAATACCGCAATCAAATCAACCTAAATAAGGAAAACATATGTACTGATCAACAACAAGTCAAGCAAAAAATCTTGCAAAAGATCTTCCTTATCTTCCCTAGTTGAGTTCTCCCCTTGAAGATAAGGATTAGTGAAGTAAAACTCTTTTTCATTGAATGTGACATCCATGGAGATGTAAAATTTCTTTGACCGATGGTGGTAACACTTGTATCCCTTTTGAGTTGAAGCATAGCCCACAAAGACACATTTTATAGCCATTGGATCTAACTTTCCCCTATTTTGACTATGAACATGGACAAATGACGCTCACCCAAAAATTTTAGGAAGAAGATTGTTTGTAGTTTTTAAGTCTGGGTAAAATGTTGAAAGCATGTCCATAGGACTCTTCAAACCTAAAACTCTTGAAGGCAAACAATTTATTAGATGAGTGGCTGTAAGAATTGCTTCCCCCGAAAATGCTTTAGAAACAACAAAGCTATGGTTTTTCAAGGAGATGACCATTTTTCCTCTCTGCTACCCCATTTTGCTGTGGGGTATTGACACAAGACGACTCATGCACTATCCTTTCTTTCTGAAAAAAATGGGGTAAGAGTTTGATTGAAATAATCCCTGGCATTATTTGATCTAAACCTTTTGATATTAACCCAAATTGATTTTTGATCATGGAACATAAATTTGAAAACACAGTACTAACATCAGACTTATGTTTAAGCAGAAAAACCCAAGTCACCCGGGTACAATCATCAATAAGAAACAAACCATCTTGCTCCAGAAATAATAGAAACTGTAGATGGACCCCAAATATCACTATAGATAAGATAAAGGAGCAGAACTTCTTTTATTACTAATAGGAAAAGATACACGCTTGTGTTTAGCAAGTTCACACAGCTCACACTGAAAATTTTCAACACCTAAACCCTTAAACAAAGAAAGGAACATGGTTTTAATAATTCTAAATGATGGATGTCCGAGAGAATATTGGCCAATCTTAATTCAATGTTTAATAGGATAATCAATCTTAATTGGCCATGTTTTAGCATGAAGTATTTTGTTATTTACATATTGGTACATATCTTAAATCTTAAATTTTATATATCATTTCCATGCATTCATTTGTGTATTGGTCTATAGTTAATGTTCAAATGTTTGTGTAGGTTTTATTTGGAATTCTTCTTGTTGTTTATGTTCCAAATTTGGATCTGTATCAGGGTTATGTAATGGTGCAAGCCGAGTCTCTTGAAAATTTTGAATATGAAGCTTTACCTAGTGGATAGCAAATTTGTCCTGAAAGGCATGCTAATATATATTTCCAGTAAGTAGTTTTGGAAATTGGTACCGTTAATGCCAAGAATTTGAATTTTGAACGGATAAGCCCCTTGAGTTATTGCTCAGAGAAATAAATATTGACAATGTTTAGTTGTCATCAATATTGAAATCTTAAGCTGTTAGGGTGTGGACTCAACCATCTAAATCAAGTCAATTCAACAAACATTTAAAATTCTGCATAAAAACAGAAGTCTTGAACACAACATCAAACAGAAAACCTGAACTATACGTGTTAACTTGTCATCAATCTTGAAAGATCGAGCTATTAGAAATTATCCCACTATGCATTTAACAAACTGCAATATTGACTAGATTGTGAATGCTTTATTAAAAATCAAGAACATTTTGCATCTGTGTGGTGAATATGCTGTTTGAATGTTTTGCTCATGTGATATCTATGCATAAATCAATTAAAAATAGTAAAAATATATAAATAAAGGATGAAATCCTTTTCAAGTAGTCTACCAGTTGATCATCATACTTGAAGGTTCCTTGTGCCTAACTTCCTATCTAGTCCTTTGTTGTTTTTGTTGACCATTCCAAAAAGGCAGAAGAATAAGGTGTGCCACTTATTTCAGCCGGTCCTTCTCCTGTACATGTGTTTTTGTAGGTTTGGAAGGGGAGTTAAAGTATCTTAGGAAGGCAGTAGATTTTCCTCTTATTTTCACATGCTTTTCTCTATGATTCAAGGGTATAGTGGATCCCAAGATTAGGTGGATGATTCATTTACCCTTTGTTTCTCTATAATTTTATGCTGCAACTGAGCAGAAGTATATTTTGGATGGATGACCCCATTGATGCAGCAAGGGTATAAAAGACCTATCACCCAAAAGGATGTATGGAAGTTGGACACATGGGACCAAACAGAGACACTAATTGAAAAGTAGGTTTCATTTTCACTACTTCTCGTTGGAGTCTCTTTCTATTATCTCTGTATCTCTGTAACCATTGTAACTTTCACTTTTGTAGGTTCCAAAGATGTTGGATTGAGGAATCTAAAAGGTCCAAGCCATGGCTTTTGAGAGCATTAAATCATAGCCTTGGGGGAAGGTAGAAGACCCTGCAATTTTCAAGATTCTTTCTTTACTTAACTGAGATAAAATATTAGGTTCTAGCAACGCTTTCTTTGGATATTGTTCTCCATCTAGAAGATCCTAATTGTGTTTCCATCTATTGAAATTTTGTGTGCAAGTTTTGGTTGGGAGGCATCTTTAAGTTAATGAGCATACCACTGTCTCATCGCCATTCATTTCATCTAGAAAAAGTTCAAAATTTCAATTAAACTAATTAAAAAGCATTGGTTTCTTTAAGTTGCATTGCCTTCACTCACATATTTATATTGCTTAGGTCATAAATTACAAAAATATGTTGAACTGAATATTCATTTGTTGTATAAATGAAATAGGTTCATATGGATATTATCTTTAGTTTTGGATGCCACTGAGATAAGTCTTGGTGGATACAATTGCTTTGTTGCCATGTATTTTATGCTGAAATTCTACCTAAAACATCATTTGAAGTGCTGTTTGGGGTGAATCTATAATGTTTGGCCTGCTATTTTGTGTTTTCTCAGAGAAGAAGGTTATTTGTAGTGCAAAATATGAAAATATTAACAGTTACAATTGTCATGTGGTGACTCAAGAAGCTTACTACTTTCAGTATTTACCTTGTAGATTGCATATGATCTTTCTCAGTTTGCGGGCCCTGTTTTATTGAATCATCTCTTAAAGGTTAGGTTGTTTGTTTGAAAAAAGTTTTTTTTTTTCCCTTTCATGAGTGTCTTGTAATTATACAAGCTTCTCTTTCTGCTGTATAATTGACACACTTGTCATAGCTACTATGCCCAATGAAAAGACAATAATCATTTTTTCAGGTTTATGACATCGTGAAGATTTTTAGGAGAAAAGAAATTGTATTTCTCAATCTTGCTTTACAATGGTTACAAGACCCCTATTTATACACATAAGAAATAATGTAAACTAAGGAAACTATACAATTAGGGGAATCCTATAATTAAGGCTGTACAATCAAGGAATTAATAAGGAAATAATACCGTAATCAAATCAACCTAAATAAGGAAAACATATGTACTGGTCAACACTCCCCCTCAAGTTGGGTTGGTGCATAGATATCACACATACCCAACTTAAAAACTATTGTATGGAAAGAACTGGCACTAAGTCCCTTAGTAAATACATCAGCAAGTTGGTTTTCTAATCTCACATAAGATAAATGTAAAGATCCATCTTTTATCTTTTCCTTTATGAAATGACAATCGATTTCTATATGTTTTGTTCGGTCATGTTGAACTGGATTTTCTGCTATACTGATGGTAGCTTTGTTATCATAGAATAAAGACAAATTGTTCTTTCCTAATAACTTCAGTTCCCTTGAGCAATAGAAGCTCACAAACCCCTTAAGCAATAGCCTTGTATTCTGCTTTAGCACTTGATCGAGCAGCCACGCTCTGCTTCTTGCTTCTCCATGTGACTAAGTTTCCTCCCTCATACGTACAATAACCAGATGTTGATCTCCTATCATCTAGAGATCCAGCACAGTTTGCATATGTAAAAGCTTCTATCTGAAGATGCCCATGCTTTGAGAACAAAAGTCCCTTTCCGGGTGCAGATTTCAAATACTGAAGGATGCGAGGAACTGTCTGCCAATGCAACTCACGAGGACCATGCATGAATTGACTAACCATGCTAATTGCATATGCAATGTCTGGTTTAGTATGTGAGAGATAAATCAACTTTCTAACCATTCTTTGATATCTCCCCAAATCAACTGATGTACTTTCTCTTGCGTGTAGTCTGTGATTGGACTCAATAGAAGATTATGCCGTCTTGCATCCCAACATACCAGCTTCTTCTAGAAGATGCAGGATATACTTTCTCTGAGAGATAAATATTCTTTTTTCTAATCTAACAACCTCAATCCCTAGGAAATATTGAAGTTTTCCTAGATCTTTGATCTCAAACTCTTGGGCCAGAAGTTTTTTGAGTCGAGTTATCTCCTTTGTGTCATCAACAATATCATCAACATAAACTATGAGTAATGTGATCTTACCCTTACGATGCTTGATGAACAAGGTATGATCTGCATTACTCTGTTGATATCCAAAGGAGATCATGGCCTATCTAAATCTTCCAAACCATGCCCTGGGAGACTGCTTCAATCCATAGAAGGCCTTTTTTAATCTACACACCTTGCCTTGTTTGTTTGCAACATTGAATCCTGGTGGAATCTCCATGTCCACTTCCTCCTCTAAATCTCCATGTAAGATTGCATTTTTAACATCAAATTGCTGTAAATCCCAATCTAGATTAGCTACACAAGACAACAAAATTCTGATAATGTTCATTTTAGCTACCGGAGCAAATGTCTCTCTGTAGTCTACACCATAAGTCTGAGTAAAGTCTTTTGCTACCAGTCTAGCTTTGTATCGATCAATGGACCCATCAGCTTTGTGTTTTACAGTAAACACCCATTTGCATCCTACTGGTTTCTTTCTACAGGGAAGAGCCACAAGTTCCCAAGTCCCTTTTTATTCAAAGCCTTCATCTCCTCAATCATTGCTCCCTTCCATTCTGGTTTTTGGTAAGCTTCTTTCCAATCATGTGGAATAAAAATAGAAGAGACAGACACGACAAAGGCTCTATATGAGGAGGACAATGAATCATAGGAAACAAGGTTAGATAAAGGATGTTGAGTACAAGACCTAACACCCTTTCTAAGAGCAATAGGTAAGTCTGAATTAGAGCTAGGATTATCAAGCAAAGGGCACTCACCACAGGTTTCTTGTTCAGGAACTGAATTCAGAGACAATTCTTGACCCGGTAGAGGCTGTGCAATGGCTTTATCTTTCCGAGAGTATGTTTTTAAATCAGGCCTGTTTAATCTCCCATCATTACAGAGCTCCCCCTGACTTGAACCATCTAGTATATGAACATACTCATTAAAGAGCATTGGAAGATTAGACATTACCCCTTCTACCTCATTCTCCCCCTGAAGAGGTAAGGTGGATGGACAAAAATAAGACTCAGACTCCTTAAAGGTAACATCCATACTTACAAAATACTTCCTAGTAGGAGAATGATAACATTTGTATCCCTTTTGAGTTGGAGAGTAGCCAACAAACACACACTTGATAGCTTTGGGATCTAGCTTACCCGCATTTTGAAAATGGACAAAACAAACACATCCAAAGACCTTAGGTGGGACAATATAGGATGTTTTACCTTGCAAAACCTGTAAAGGACTTTGCAAATCTAGAACATTGAGGGGCATTCTATTGATAAGGTATGCTGCTAAAAGAATTGCATCACCCCAATAAGGTTTTGGAAGGTTCATGGTAACATTAAAGACCGAGCTACCTCCAACAAATGCCTATTTTTTCGTTCTGCTACACCATTTTGAGCATTAGTATAAACACAACTAGTCTGGTGTAGTATCCCATAAGACTCCATATAGGTACGAAATCCACCAGTCATGTATTCTGTACCATTATCTGTTCTTAAGATTTTGACCTTGGCATCAAATTGAGTACAAATCATTTTGTGGAAGCATTGAAAACAAGAAAACACTTCACTTTTGGATTTCAACAAGTAAACCCAGGTTAAATGGGTACAACAATCTATAAAGGTCACAAACTATCTATAACCAGACAATGAAACAGTTCGGGTAGGTCCCCATACATCAGAGTGAATAGTCATGTGGAGGATAAGAACTCCTTTTATGTTTAGCAAACTCACAACCATCACAAAACAGAGAATCAAATTTAACTTTTTTAAATAAACTAGGATAAAGTTTTTCCAAGACAAAAAAAGATGGATGTCCTAATCTTCTATGCCATTGAATGATTTCTTGATGGACACTAATAGAATCACCTAACAAAGCTTGATTTGAACTAGGTACTAGGCTACGACCACACTCATCCAAGAGATATAAGCCATCGTGCAATCTACCAGTGCCAATCCTCTTCCCTGTTTTCAGGTCCTGAAACACACAATGGGTTGGGAAATATTCAATTTTACAATCAAGAGCTTGGGTAAGTGAACTAACAAATAAAAGATTAATAGGAAAAATGGGTACATGAAGAACTAAAGGTAAGTTAATATTAGGTGTGCAGTTAATAGAACCTGTTCTAGATATAGGAGTAAAAGATCCATCTGCAATACGAACAATATCTTTTCTAGAGCAAGAAGAGTAAGAATGAAAACTATTGGAAGAACCTGTCATGTGTCTGTTTGCTTTAGAATCTATAACCCATGAACAAGTATCAAGATTGTCAAGAAATGCATTACCTGTTTGCACAAACTGGGAGGAAGCAATAGAGGTTGATGGAGAGTCAAGCTTAGACAGAAGACGCTTGAGGTTCTGGATTTCCACATTGGAAAAAATCTCACTGGAATTTGTCTCCGTAGGTGCTTTTGAAGTCTCAGATAGATTTGCTTGTGCTCTCAAAAAGCTTGTCTGCTTTCCACCACGTCCCCTAGTTGGTCGACCATGCAATTTCTAGCACATCTCTTTAGTGTGTCTAGGTTTACCACAATAATCACAATGCAGATGATCCTTATTTGAAGATGTGTAATGGTTGGTTTTATTATGCTCAGGTATGCACAACCAATCCGGAATTCTCTACTGGAGCTTTGTATATCATGGCACTTCTTCTACTCTCTTCCTGCTGCACATAAGCATGTGTTTGCCTTAAAGGAGGCAAAGGTTCTTTTCCCAGTACTTAAACTCTTATCTAGTCATATTCAATCTGGAAAGGAAATCATATATACGTTCCTTGTCCACCAATTTTTGAAACTTGACAGCATTAGCAGGACAAACAGCTTGGAAATCCTGATAGTAATCAATCTCCTGCCATAGACCACTTAGTTCAGAAAAATATTGTGAAATAGTCATCTTACCTTGTTTTGTGCCATGGACTTTATTCCGAAGTTCATAAATTTGTGCATCATTGCCCATTTGAGAATAAGTCTGAGACGCTGCTTCCCAGATCTTCACAACAATATCAAGCAATAAATATTCTTGAGCAATCTGGGGACTCATAGAATTGATCAACCATGACATAACAAGGGAATTCTCTGACTCCCACTGATTATATTTTGCATCAGTAGGTTCAGGTCATTTGTTTACTCCATTAAAATATCCATGAAATCATCTTGCTTTGATGGACAGAAGGCAAGACCTTGACCAAGCAAGGTAATTAGATCCATCAAACCTAATAGGACTAATTTGTAGAGAAGGGTTCTCACTATTGGGAGTCACTGGTTTGGCCATTTAAACAAAAAATGGAGAGGAATAGGAGAAACAAAGTCAAATCCCTAAAAAAAAATTTAGAACTGTGACCAACAAAGGGTGGAACCTGGCCGGAAAGGAAGCCCAAGAAGGTCTGAGGACTGCGGCGGGAAAAACAGCAGCGAAAGGATGGTGCATGCGCTTTCATGCGACGGAGCGTGGATCGGAGCGTCGGAGACTACGTCGGCGCATGTAGTCACTCTCGGTGGTTTCCGGCGTCTAAATTCCGGCGGATGGGTCGTCAATGGCTGGGCTTTCTTTTTGGACGGGAGGTGAGAAAAAATGAAAGATCTGAATATGGTTTTCTCACAAGTTTTTGCAGAAAAAAAAAAATAGCTTAGGGAGAAAATACTCAACCAAATACAGCTATAGCTCTGATACCATGAAGATTTTTAAGAGAAAAAAAATTGTATTTCTCAATCTTGCTTTACAATGGTTACAAGACCCCTATTTATACACATAAGAAATAATGTAAATGAAGAAAACTATGTATACTAAGGAAACTATACAATTAGGGGAATCCTATAATTAAGGTTGTACAATCAAAGAATTAATAAGGAAATAATACCGCAATCAAATCAAGCTAAATAAGGAAAACATATGTACTGGTCAACACATCTAATTTCACTAAAAACCTACAAAATATTTGCAACTCTTGTTACATCATGCAGTCAATGCAGCAGGGAGATCCAGCTTGGATTGGTTATATCTATGCCTTCTTAATGTTCGTTGGGGTGGTATGGCTTCTATCTTGTGTTTACTCAAATAATTTTTTTATGGTTGATATTTAAATTGAACTCGTGCAGTCTACTTATTTTGTTTAAAACTCTGTACAATCTACATCACTTTAAGGGTACATCATGATAAAAAGAGCATTCTTCTAATGAGTCCAAAGGGAAGGAGAAATGGTATGTATGGAAAAAATTATTTGATTGACATTTTAGAGAGTATAGAAAGTTTATGCAGAGGCAATTTAGGTGTTAAGTGAGGATGGATGTCTTAGGGAGTTGGGGAACTTTAAGAGCAGTACAAAATTTATGCAGGAAAAAATTAGGTATTATGTTAATTGATGTGATACACTTGTGTTTTCAGGTTGATAATGACTAATTAAATTCATAGATTTCTTAGCAATATATGACTCAATAACTCCTTTCTGTATAGGGTGAATTTCGTTGCATGATTTTGTTTTTATTATGGGTTTTATGCTTTGGGGGGAAAAACTAATACATGTTTCCTTCTTCAAGAGTATTTCTAATTTTTTACGTGCATTCAGCAAGTTCTGTACTGATAAGAACTTTAGACTGCCATTTGCTGCATTAGATTATGTTTCTCTGTGTGATGAAAGCATGTCTGTTTATTCTTTGACAGAGAGACACCGGCTGATATTTTATGTTTCAGTTTGTTCTGCTTTAAAATTAAATTTATGGAAGTCATGAACTGTGAGGTGTGACAGTAGTTTGTGAATTTTTGAACAGTCTTTTGGGGTGCTGTGCGAAACTCATTTTCTCCAGAATGTTGTGCGTGTTGGGTTTCGGCTGAGTTCAACTTTGGTAAAATCCTCTCTTGAATTTGTGGCATTTATTTTATATCTCATCTATCCTGTAATGCATTTTTGAGCAGTTTAGCTGTCAAACACAGGTTCGTTTTTATAACGTTTCTTAATGAGATGGTTAAATTTAGGTCGATTCGAATATGGTTTGACATTTCTAACTGTAGGTGGCTGCTATATTTCAAAAATCTCTACGACTGACTCATGAGAGTCGCAAGAAGTTTCAATCTGGGAAGATATAAATCTGATTACAACAGATACTAATACACTTCAGGTATGCTCTTAGCACATAATGGTAAATAATGAGTGCAATGAGAAATCATATAGAAGGCTGCACAGTTTTTTAGTTATAGGATAATTATAAATATTAGTATGAAACTTTTGTTCTTTGTTTTCTTTTCTCAATTCAATAAATTATTGATGGCATTTTTCTTATAATTAACTATGGAAACTGCATAAAACATGATTAGGAGGTAACTCATTTCTTATAAGGACTTTTCAGAAGTGAGGAATTTATCATTTATGTTTGTTAGATGCAAGCATTAATTTTAATGTATAATCTAGTATCTTAGACCTGTTAGAAATACTAGGCCAAGAGTTTTATCCAAATAAGAGAATAAGAGATTAAAAAAAGAAAACACAAAACTGAGTTTTTCTATTAGGCCAAAAGGCCTCTAGTTTGGCCAAAGGCAATAGGTTCTCAAGATCAGTGATAGTGATTAATAATAGATGGATATGACTAATGCATGATGTTGCACTTTTGTTGAACAAATGAGGAATTGAACAGCAATGGCATATCCTTTGCATGGAATATAATTCTGTATACATGATCGTGCATTGTAGAGAACTTGATAATCAATAGTATATTTATGCTGATAAGGTTCAAAGCATAAATTAAGCTTAGAACAAATACCATATACTTATCGTCCATAACATCATATGTTTCTGATTAGTTGCCTTCTGTTGCAGTTTAACAGTTTCATCCTGAACAGCATCCCAGTTGTTGTCACAGTGATCTCATTTGGGATGTTCATATTGCTTGGTGGGGATTTAACACCTGCAAGGGCATTTACATCTCTTTCTCTGTTTTCAGTACTAAGATTTCCATTAAACATGTTACCTAATATATTAACTCAGGTGTGGTCTTCCTCTATAATTTATATATTTTTTGTGGATGACAATATATGTTTTATCCTATCCAAAATAGGAAGGTTACATAATTTTTTTGTTTTTCTGTTCTTGATAGATCATTTAGCATTGTTGCTTGTTGAGTTTCAGTTGTGTCAGAAAATAACAAAAACTTAAAGAGGCAGAGCAGCACTCTCTAATTAGCATAAGAAGATTACAACAAAGTACTTTTTAGGATTAAACACAACTTAATACTATAATTAAAACTACCTTATTTCTTAAAATCGGTCTCAAACTTGGAGCGTAAGTAAAAATATATTTCAAAGTTAAAATTTAGTAAAGATGTCACCCAGCTGATCCTTTTGTTTGACATGTGAAGTCTCAACTTCTTATTTCATTACTACTACACTTGAAAAATGGCAATCTAATTCTATATTCTACTGTCGTTTGTGGTTTTTCCTTCAGATGCCTTCATTGAAATCAGTCTGCCTAGATTCATTGAAATACATGATATTTTATCTATTGTCATATGCATTATCATGTTTATTTTTTCTATCCGTAGGCCGATGGAATGAAAGTTGGTATTACAAATGGATTTGGTCAACAAATTTCTTTTGTATTGGCAACGGTACTTGAATAAAGTTCGATTTATTTTGACTATCTGAAATTTCTGTGGTTTGGCAGGTTGCCAATGCAAATGTATCATTACAACGTTTGGAGGAACTATTCTTGGCTGAAGAGAGAATTCTAGAACCCAATTCACCTCTTCAACCAGGGCTTCCCGCAATCTCAATTAAGAATGGGTGCTTTTCATGGAATCCAAAGGTCAACCTCTAACATATGCAATCTTTTTACTTTATTCAACATTTGGTACGTCTATAGTCATAAGTTTCATTTCTTTGGTTAATAATTGGAAGTTGCTGATTAACTGCTTGCTAATGTAATAATTCCTCACGAGAAGAATTTGCATAAACCTTTCATGAACATGGTGATGCAAGGAACTTGTTTGCTTTGAAATTCATTTCTTTCCAATATGTAGGGGTGCTGAATAAGCTATCCTGTTTTTTTTCTTTTCTTTTTTAATTTTTATTTCTTGTTAATTTCCAGGAAGACAAGCCCACATTATCAAATATTAATTTGGCTATACCAGTAGGAAGCTTAGTTGCAGTTGTCGGTGGAACTGGAGAAGGGAAGACATCACTTATATCTGCAATGCTTGGCGAGCTGGCTCCTGTTGCAGATGCAAGTGTTATAATCAGAGGCACTGTTGCTTATGTTCCCCAAATTTCATGCATTTTCAATGCAACTGTGAGTTATAGCTTCATTATAATCTCCAATAGTTATCAATTCTGTTTTACATATCTGTTGTAACTTTGCATGCCACTAACTACTCAAGATTTTATTCAACCAGGTTCGTGATAATATACTATTCGGATCTGAATTCGAACACGATATTGGAAGGCTATTGGTGCAACTGAGCTTCAGCATGATCTAGATTTACTTCCAGTTGAGTGGATTTAAGAATTACATGTTTGCAATTGTTGCTCATTAAGATGGATATCTTTAATATGATTAACTTAAACATTGGGTTTTAATTTTAAAGGGCCATGATCTCACAGAATTAGGAGAACGAGGGGTGAACATCAGTGGTGGACAAAAGCAGAGGGTTTCTATGGCTCGAGCTGTGTATTCCAATTCAGATGTATACATATTTGATGACCCTTTAAGTGCTCTAGATGCTCATGTTGCTCGGCAGGTACTTAATCGTGCTAGCACAATAAGACCACTTGGAGGATACTTTTATTGTTGTTGCAATTTCAAACAAATTGTTTTCTGGTTAATGGAAGACAGCCCAAAGCAGTTACTTAAGCAGATTTTTCAAATTTAATGTATTATTGGCGACGCTGGTGTCGCCAATAATATACTATTGGTGACGCCAGCGTCGCCTTTAGGGACCTTTTTTTTTTTTTTTTAATTTTTAAGTAATTTGAACTCTTCATCTACAATATATAATCTTAAAACTTAAAATGTATACGAAAGGAAATGCATTATGTATACATATATCAAATTATAAAAAATGCAAAAAAAATAAAAAAGAAATTAAGGATATTGGCAACGCCAGCGTCGCCAATACTGTATTATTTGCGACCCTGGAGTCGCCACTACTGAATTATTGTTGACTCCAGCGTCGCCTTTAGTGACCTTTTTTTTTTTTTTTTTAATTCTTAAGTAATTTGAACTCTTCATATACAATATATAATCTTAAGACTTAAAATGTATACGAAAGGAAATGCATTATGTATACATATATAACATATCCATTATACAATTTGTCACATATTTTTTATTAACTATGCAAACAAAGTATAGATATTGCATGCAAATTCTTTAAAGCTATTACATATATATGTCAATTTACATGCATGCATAATTGACATAATTGTTGTGTTCA